>CAUYTI010082782.1:0-18740 GCA_963575145.1 Galago senegalensis
GAGACTCGCTTGAGCCCAGGAGTTGGAGGTTGCTGTGAGCTGTAATGCCACGGCACTCTACCCAGGGGGACAGCTTGAGGCTCTGTCTCAAAAAAAAAAAGAAAAACTGGCTCGGCACCGTTGCTCAAGTGGCTAAGGCGCCAGCCACATACACCTAAGGTGGCAGGTTCGAATCCAGCCTGGACCCGCCAAACAACGATGACGGCTGCAACCAAAAAAAATAGCCAGGCATTGTGGCGGGTGCCTGTGGTCCCAGCTACTTGGGAGGCTGAGGCAGGAGACTCGCTTGAGCCCAGGAGTTGGAGGTTGCTGTGAGCTGTGGTGCCATGCCATGGCACTCTGCCCAGGGGGATAGCTTGAGGTGCTGTCTCAAAAAAAAAAAAAAGAAAAAAAGAAAGAAAAACTAGCTGGGCATCGTGATAGGTCCCTACAGTCCCAGCTACTTGGGAGACTGAGGCAAGAGGAGCTCTTGAGCCCAGAAGTTTGAGCTTGCTGTGAGCTGTGATGCCACCGCACTCTACCCAGGGAGACAAGTGAGACTGTCTCGGAAAAAAAAAAAAAAAAAACCCAAATAGTCTCCATAAGAAAGCAAACAAGTTGGTGTTGACTGGGAGTCGTTGACAATCACTGCTAGTTCTACATGTGGGCATGAATGTATCACAACCAAAATATCACGTAATGTAAATAATCAGTGAGCTCATTGTAAATCTGCACTCATTCATCCTCTTCAGGTGCTGCAGCACCCCCTTTCTCCATGTTATTATGAAATCATCTGTGATTTCATCATCAGAGTCCTATTTCCACTAGTTAGAATGCCTAAGCCTCGGAAGTTTTCCTGTACCACTCCCGTTGTTATAGTTTCACTGAAATAAGAATTTCTTTAAGGCAGCTTCTTGAGACCACCACTTTGATCAAATCCTACTCTATTTCTGGCCTTGGGAATATATTACAAAATGAAACTTCGTAAACCTCTGAAATCTTTTCAAAGAGCTGTGATGTTGTTATTTTAGGTTATTATTGTTATTCATTGTTAGTCTCCCCCATCAGGAGAAATGGTTTCATCATTTTGTAATCAGTCTGCATCTGCAAATATCAACAACAGGATGTGTAATGTATAATACACACATAATATATAGTAACCTATTGTTAAGATACAAACCTGGTGTGTGACAGATCCCAGCCCCCACCACCTTCTGCTGGATGCATGTTTTCTCCAATGGTGTGGAGTAAGCCTCCTTGTCTCAGAAACACCTGGCTTTTCTTTGAGGTGCCCTCACTGATGGGTGCACCTTTGCAGTCACCCAGGGTGACTCATATAAGCAGATCTGGGGATCAAGAGGCCAGGGAGCCAGAAAGAGACAGGGTCCCAAAGAAATAGGTACTGGCCCTGCCTTGGTGAGTGGGCTGCCCTCACTCGGGCAAAGTAGTGAAGAGGGTAGAATTGTCTTCAAGCCGCAGCCCCCTCCCCTTTCTGCTCCCTAAACTGCCCAAATATTAAGGGTCCCTGTCCTGTCCTGCCCTCTGGTCATTTGGGCTACCCCACCAAGGCTTGCTGTGCCCAGGGAGTGTCCAGCTCAGAGTCTTTTCTCCACACCTATCTCCAGGTGTCAACAAGCTTTCAGATTCGGACAGATTTATTCACAGATTCACAAAGGTGAACAAAGGACTCCAACAGAGGCAGAATCCACAGGGGTATTTCCACCTGTGGGGTGACTAGGCCAGGTGGAAAGGGCAGCCCTGAACCTGAGAGCGCACTGTCTTGGGAGGAGCTTTCTGGCCCTAGTCAGGAATAGCTCAACAGCAGCCTGTGCCCAGAATCACTGAGGTTCCCAGGAATTACTTTTTCTGAAAAGTAAAACTTCAATCGCCCAAAATACTACTTTAATCGCATTGAAGGGAAATCTTGCTAAAAGGTGGCCCACAGTTCTCTAACACCTTAAAAGTTCTCCTTTTCCCACCAAAGTGGTCATGACATCCCTGGAACTGCGCCAGAACGTGCTTGTGTTTCCATTTCTTGTTTCCTTACAGCCTTTGCTTTCCTGTTATCTATAAATCTGTCTCTAAAAATCACCTCCAACTTCAACCTTCCAGGCTATTTCTTTTTTTTCTACACAGGGTTGAGAAATCAGATTGCCACTGTTAGGATAGTGTACTCACTAGATGTCAGCTGAGTTTGAGGCCCTTGGTGAAATAAAGCACTTGGGGCTCGGCGCCTGTGGCTCAAGCAGCTAAGGTGCCAGCCACATACAAAGAATAAAACACTTTAGATGCAGGGATTTTTTTTTTTTTTTGATACAGAGTCTCAAGCTGTCGTCCTGGGTAGAGTGCCATAGCATCACAGCTCACAGCAACCTCCAATTCCTGGGCTCAAGTGATTCTCCTGCCTGCGCCTCCCAAGTAGTGGAACTACAGGCGCCCGCCACATTGCCTGACTATTTTTTGGATGCAGTCGTCATTGTTGTTTGGCAGGTCCAGGCTGGATTCGAACCCGCCAGTTCAGGAGAATGGGGCTGGTGCCTTAGCCACTTGAGCCACAGGCACTGAGCCATGATGCAGGGATTTTGATTAGCTCTTTATCTCTTTTATTTTCTTTCTTTCTTTTTTTTTTTTTTTTGTTAAAGACAGGGTCTAGGTCTGTCTCCCAGGCTAGAGTACAGCATGATGACAGTTCACAATAACCTCAAACGTCTGAACTCAAACAATCCTCTTGCCTCAACCTCCAAAATAGCTGGGATTACAGGCACGATCTGCCACACCCAGCTGATTTTTTATTTTTTTGTAGCAATGGGGTCTCACTATGCTGCCCAGGGTGGTCTCAAACCCCTGGCCACAAGGGATCCTCCAGAGTTGGCCTTCCAAAGCACTGGGATTACAGATATGAGCCACCAAGCCAGCCTGATTTAGCTATTTCTGAGTATCCTATTTTTTTGTCTTGTTTTGGGTTTTTTTGAGACAGTCTCACTTGTTGCCCTTAGTAGAGTGCCACTGTATCATAGCTCACAGCAACCTCAGGCTCTTGGCCTCAAATGTTCCTCTTGCCTCTGTTTTTCATTTTTAGTAAAGACGGGATTTCACTCTTGCTCAGACTGGTCTCAAACTTATGAGCTTAAACAATCCATGTGCCTTAGCCTCCCAGAGTACTAGGATTACAAATGTGAGCTGCCATACCCAGACAAGTGTCTTGTTTTTTGGTTTTGTTTTTTTTGGCCGAGGCCAGGTTTGAACCCACCATCTTGGGTATATGGGGCTGGTGCCCTACTCCTTGAGCCACAGGCACCGCCCAAGTCTTGTTTTTAATAACTCCCAGTTCAGGACTAAAATATGAAGGGAGATGGACGCTTGCATCTGGCATGCTCCTTCAATATATTTATCATTGTCCTTTGGCAGGCAAGATGCTTCCATTTTGGTAACACTGCCAGGCAGGAGCCCATGTCTTACTCTGCTCTTTGTTATCTGTGGTCCCACCAGGTAAGCATACTGGTGAGCCCCCCAGGACCCAGGAAGTGGCATCTGGCTCCATGAGAAGCTGCTTCTAGAGGGATGGGATGTACCACCTGTGCCCCTAACACTGAGCTGACACCCACCCACCCAACACTGAGCAGCATCTGTGACCATGGCCATTTTATGGAATGGCTCCATGGAGAGTCACAATCAACATTTGTCTTTGAAAAAAGAAGAGAATAGAATAGAAAATATCCAAGTGCATGACATGTAGTGAGGGTAAGTGTAATTTTGACAAAACCATTGCTCGGATGCAGTGTGTCTATATTGGAGTGTGTCTATATTGGTGTGTGTCATGGTCGGGGCACGAGAAATCCTGTGTGCTGAGCGTGGTCGTCACAAGAGTCTGAAACACAGGGATCCGATGCACATCTCTGCAGCTGCATCTTCCAGAGACCTACCCCTGCCACCCCAGTCCCAACTGGGAAGTCTAATGGAACTTGTTCAGGGCCCTAAAACTGGCCTCGCCTAGAAGGGACAGAGAACTCTGGGAAGCCTTCTTGGAGGAGGTAGGGCTTGATGCGGCAGGAGCAGGAGCAGGGAGGGGGTGCAGGGCAGATAGAAAGGGACAGTCAGTGCTCCTAAGGTGGGAGGAGTGGGAAAGCTGGGAAAGGCCTGTGAGGAGCAGCAGTTGGTCAACACCGCAAGACCAGGGCCAAGCCAGGGAGTGGAGCCTGGGGGGCAAAGAACGCCAATTTGATATCAGGAGCTATTTTCAAAGTTCCTTTTGGGGGGCATTTAATAGTGGGGCAGTTAGATGGGGTGGCAGGCCTAGTGTCTCTCTCTCTGTGTCACTGTCCCAGTGAGTGAAAAATGCTTCTTGCTTTCCTTTTTTCAATTTCAATTTTAATTTTAATTCATCAAAATAAAAAATCCAGCTCCTCAGTCCTACCAGCCCCATTTTAAATGCTCAATAGCCACATGTGACCAGTGGCCACTGTATTGGACAGCGTAGAATGTTCCCGTCATCACAGAAAGTTCTACTGGACAGCAATATTCTAGAATGAGCGAATGACTAATTCATTCCAGGATCGCCTTCCCTCAGGAATGCCATGCTTTCCTTATTTCTATTATTCCTGCAATTCTAAATGCAAAAGCTTCTGAGCGAGACACTGGAGTGACTTCTCACCAAAGGGTGACGGTATCACAGGTCTGAAGGAAGCCGGTGTCTAAGGAAACATCCTGACCACATGGGGTGGGGTGAAGGGCTGTAGGAAGGTCAGACACTCCCTACCGGGGTGCTGAGGACGCCAGTGGAAAAGGTTTAAGCGTCTCTGTGAAGGAATGTGGATCACTTTGTGACCCGTGAAGAAATGAAATGATTCAAAGTCATAATTCATCCTTAGAGGAGGAGACCAAGTTTGTTTCCCAGCAGGCCTCAGCAGGGCATTACTGCATGAGAGCCAACCGCTTCTCTGCTTCTAGGGAGGGCCGAATAAGAGGAGGCCATGGGCCTTTGCAGAGGCCAATGCTTGTGACCTGGCACTCTGCCCTCTACAGCTGCTCTGTGACCAGGCCATGGCTTTATCCTCCTGCTCCCCACTAGTGCCTCCCAGAACCACACCACAGACCTGGGCCCAGAGATCCAAATACGAACCTGCTATCCCACGAGGAGCCCAAAGAGAACTGTCACAATCTCACCTGCTCATACCCTCACCCAGCTCAGCACCCTGTGAGTCACCCCAGGCTCCTCCCCTCCTCTCTCCTGGCCCAAGGACACCACAGCTTGGCCACCTCTCTGCTCAGCCTCAAGTCTGCCCAACTCACACCCTCTCCAGCCCTGCCCTAACCACAGCCTGGTCCTGCCACACCAGCACGTCAGTGGGGTCTGCACCAGCCTCCCTGGTTCCAGTCATGGCCACCACCTCCAGCCCCAGAGGGTCTTGCCCCTGGATGAGCAAGAGAATGACGGGGGAGGCAGTTAAAATCCAGATCCTGACTCAGCACACCTGGCTGGGCTGAGCACGTGTATTTTGCAAAAGTGCCTCAGGCGACTCTGATACATACTCTTAGTTAAGAACCCGGCTTCCTCCTCCTCCTCATTATTAATAACAACAAAAACAACAATAAACATTTTTTGTGCGCTTACATGCACTGCCTCATGTAATCTTCATGACAGCTTGTGAGGTAAGAGCTGTCGTCTACTTCCTTTTTACAGTTGCTGAAACTGAGGTACCGAAGGTCACATGGCTAGTAAAGCGAAAGACCAGGACCTGACCCACCACTCCCAAACACCCTGCTGTCCACACCACTTTACAAAGCTGGACTTGACACGCAGCTCCCCCTCCTCACACCGCTGAGTGATAATTCTAGAAATAAACGGGCGATATGAGAACTCTGTCAAGATTTCCTTCTCCACCCCCTGGTCCCACAAATAGCTTCTTAACTCTAAAAGAAATATCTTGATCAGGGTAGTGGTGACGCAGCCAACACCTGTGTAAAAATTCGCTGAGATGCACGGTTAGGGTTTATGACTTTAGGTTTGTTATTCCTCAGTAAAAAAAAATCCTGAAAAAGCTACCTTAAAAAAAAAAGAAGAAACCTAGCAAATGTGAAATAGGGAAAAGCATGCATTCACTAAAGAATCTAGGAAAAGCCATCAAAATGCCAGCCACTGGGAAGGGTCCTCTCTGGTCATAACCCAGATGAGAATAGATTCAGAAAAGATCCCCAGAACTAACCCACAGGAAATGCTCAGAAGAGATGAGTCTGGAGGCAGGGTCCTGTACACAACTGATGGGAAAACCCCCATAAGCTAGGCACAGCCACAGTCGGGAGCACAGGCCAGGGGCTGTAGCTGTGGTAGGTGTGACACAGGAGCTCTGAGGACCAAAAGTGCTGTCCTTGGCTCGGCGCCTGTGGCTCAAGTGGCTAAGGTGCCAGCCACATACACCTAAGGTGGCAGGTTTGACTCCAACCCTGGCCTGCCAAACAACAATGACGGCTGCAACCAAAAAATAGCTTGGTGTTGTGGCGGGCGCCTGTGGTCCCAGCTACTTGGGAGGCTGAGGCAGGAGACTTGCTTGAGCCCAGGAGTTGGAGGTTGCTGTGAGCTGTGATACTACAGCACTCTACCCAGGGGGATAGCTTGAGGCTCTGTCTCAAAGAAAAAAAAAGTGCTATCCTTGAGCCAGGGGCTGGACACTGTGCCGAGTGGAGGTCCATGACAGCAAGGGATTCTTCTTTAAAAAGCTGCATGATTTCTATACCAAGAGGAACTTCCAGCCCCCCAGGATCCAGCTCCTGGTGCATTTGGTGCATCCAGATACAAAAGACCTGGCAGTGGTCAACCATGTTCCCAGCTCGGCAAAATGATTTTAAAGTCCATCATAACAGGACAAAGAAATTCTGGGGGAAAAAGGTGAGCTGAAGTATATGGTATTCTAGCACCTATTGAAATGTACTTAAAGAAAGTGTGATCAACACAGTTGGTGCTGGTGTAGGAACAGACGAGTGAAGACCAGAGGGCCGGAGAGCAGACCCAGGGAGATGTGGAAATGTAAGGTTCAGGTGGAACTAAATATCTAAAGAGCAAGGAGAGATATTTTAATCATTGGTAACTTCAGGAAAAAGAAGATAACTTCTTAACTCTCACAATTTGCCAGAGTACCACATATTTGATCTGGAATAAGATTTATTTTAACGATTGCCCAGGTTAGGGCGTGTTGTCTAGTCACAGGTGTGATCATGGTGCACTGCAGCTTGGAACTCCTGGCCTCAAGCAATCCTCCCTCCTCAGCTTCCAGAGTAGCTGGGACTATAGGGCACTATCGTCCCCTGATCCCTGCCTAATTAAGAATTAAATGTAAAAAAAACCCTACTAAAGTATTAAGAGATGGTTTGTGTGAATATGTAATTCTATAGCAGCAGAAAAAGCCTTTCTGAGGCTGACATGAAGACAGAAACCAGCCCAGTCCTAGAGATGCAAATAGCAGTGAGTTATTTTACCAGAAATTTCCACTCAAGAATCCCAAAGGGAGTTGTCACAACCTCTGCTCCCCACCCCCACCACTCCTCTTCCTATAGTCCTGACCCTGGCTCATCCTCCACCTGCTCATGCCCTGCCCAGGTCAGCACCCTGTGAGTCACCCCTGGGCTCCTCCCCATCTCTTTCCCCCAGCCAAGGCCACCACAGCTTGGCCACCTCTCCACTCCGCCTCAAGTCTTGCCACCCAGTTTGCACCCTCTCCAGCCCTGCCCTAACCACAGCCTGGTCCTGCCACACCTGCACTCCAGTCAGGGCTGCACTGCCCTCCCTTCCGGTCATGGCCACTGCCAGCCCTGTGGTTTGGAAAGCCCATATAGACTACCTTGATCGCACAGACGGTTTAGATTTATGAATGGTTTGGAATGAACAAAGAGAAATGGCAAATGACAATCTAAGATAAAATATTTGTAATAGAAGAAAGACAAAGAGTGAATACCTGAATATGTATCAAGTACTCTTACAAATTAATAAAACAAAAGATATATACCACAACAAATAATTTTTGGGGAAAAAAAAAACCCCTGCATAGAGAACTAGATAAAGCAATCAGATAATTTGTCCAAAAGGATTACCAATGGCTAACTGGCCTGTAAAAGAGTCCAGATAACAAAAGTAATAAAAAGAAAAAGGAAAAGGACCCCCTCCCCTTTCCTCTTTCATCCTGGGCTCTAGTTGTGATTTATCTTTCATATGAAAGTGTGAGTGATCATAAATTGGCTTCATAATAGTACTGAGTACATTAAATCAATGAATTAATGTATACATGATCTATGTGTTTATGACTTAATAAAAAAAAAGCAAGTCTCAAAAAAAAAGACCTCACATTTTATCCTTACTGTATTCTTATGTTGTCATTCTCAATTGCCCCACATCAATGACAATAAAAATATTTTGATTCTTTAAGAGAAAAAGGAAAGCAAACTATAGCAACAATGAGATACCTTTTTTTTCTTATCAAATTTGCTAATTTTGAAAAAACGTTAATACCTAGTGTTGGGAAGGATACAGTGAACAAGTGAAATAAGTGAAAGAGACTATCATAGGCCTGGTGGTGAGAGTCCAAGCTGATATGTACTTTTGGGAAGACAACGGCAATATATACTAAAACCTTTAAAAGTATGCATAGTCTTCAATCTGCAAGTCTACATAAAGACTATCTCCTAAGGACAAAAATAGGGATGTGCACAGAGTCAGCATCCTGTATAACAGCTGTTAATAACCTAAAGCAACAGTAATAAGGGATTAGTTAAATTATGATAAATACACAATGAAGTAAAAGAAATTATTAGGAAGTTTAATCACTGACAGGGGAAAAGTTCATAACTTGGCCAGGTACAGTGGCTCACACCTGTAATCCTAGCATCCTGGGAGGCTGAAGCAGGTGGATTGCCTGAGCTCTCGATTTTTTTTTTTTTCAGTTTTTGGCCAGGGCTAGGTTTGAACCCGCCACCTTCGGCATATGGGGCCGGCACCCTACTCCTTTGAGCCACAGGCACCGCCCAGAGTGCATGAATTTAAGAACAGCCTGAGCAAGAGGGAGACATTGTCTCTTAAAAAAAAAAAAATAGGGGCAGTGCCTGTGGCTCAAAAGGGTAGGGCGCCAGCCCCATATGCTGGAGGTGGCAGGTTCAAACCCAGCCCTGGGCAAAAAAAAAACCTGCAAACAAAACAAACGAACAAAAACCTCTCGGGCTTAAGCGATTCTCTTATTTAAAAAACTTAAAAAAAAAAAAAGAAAAGAAAAGAAAGAAAGAAAAAAGTTCATAGCTTATTGCTAAGTATAAAAAGCAAATCATAGAACAATATGTACAGCCCATTTATGTCATAAAATATGTGTGTGTGTGTGTGTGTGTGTGTGTGTGTGTACAAAAATGCCTGTCTCTTTCATATTACATGGCTGGATACTTTCCAGACAGCCCTCCTATTTGCACAGAAAACGATCTTAAAGGATATAATCAAAACAGTAACAATACACATCTCTAGCAAGTGTTATTAGCATGATTTTTTTTTCTTTTCTTCTTTGTATCTGTTTCTTTTGTAAGAAACGTGTCAGGGTGGCGCCTGTGGCTCAATGAGTAGGACACTGGCCCCATATACCGAGGGTGGCGGGTTCAAACCTGGCCCCCGGCCGAACTGCAACAACAAAAAAAAATAGCTGGGCGTTGTGGTGGACACCTGTAGTCCCAGCTGCTCGGGACGCTGAAACAAGAGAATCGCCTAAGCCCAGGAGTTGGAGGTTGCTGTGAGCTGTGACTCCACATCACTCTACCAAGGCCAATAAAGTGAGACTCTGTCTCTAAAATAATAAAAAAAAGAAACATGTCAGTGTGTCCTGGCAGAACCCACGAAGGTAATGGAGACCCTACCGCATCCTTCCGCCCCACCCCCTTGGTGGGGACTTGCTGTTCAGAGCTCCCATGTGGCTCTGAGCATTCCCACCCTTTATATGTGGTTTAGCTTCGCGAACTTAATCTGGTCTCCTCAATTCACTAGACTGTGGATAAAGTTTGTGTTTCACGTTTCCTTTGTGTTGCTTTTAGTGCTTACTACTCAGCTAGTTCTCAGCAAAGAGGCCAAGGAAGAATGTGTCACTTCTGCACCCGTGCCCTATGGGCCAGCCAGGCATGGGCTGGTTGTCCCCACAGGTGTGGCATGCAAGTCCAGTTCCAGGCCAGGCTGGAGGCTGTATGCTGTGGGCCACCTGTCAGTCTAGTTCCATGAAGACGCCTATTGTTGCTGTTAATTATCGCTGAGTGATGGGGTGTTTGTTTAAAGCACAGGTCACTGCCCCCACACCCAGAGGCTAGGCCAATCCTCTGGCATCCTATAATTAATGACCCAGTAAGTGTCTCCTCTTTGCCTCAGTGCAAAGTTGGCTTGGATCCAACAGAGCACTTCTCATTCCTGCTCAGCCCTTATCCTGCCTACGCTTCACATCTTGGCTGCTGGAGGCCTCTTGTGGAGAAGCACCCCCTTATTCCAAACTGAATAGTTTGGTCACAACAGTCCTATGTCCCTCATGTCTCAAGACAACTCTCCAGGTTCTCCTTGTCCTCCTGAGTGATAAAGTTTGTTCTCAAGTCTAAGCGAATCCAGTATCCCAGCAGCTCTGCCTGTGACCTCAGAGACCGAAAGGGCACTAGAGACCACGGTGGGAGTGACGGAAGGGTTCTCTGAGCCAAACTCAACAAGTGAATTTTAATGCTTGTCCATAATGTCTGCAGTCAGTACTCTCTACCTTTCTTCAGGTAAATCCTCTGTAGGAAAAAAAAAAATACCAAAGCCATCAGAACGGAGAGGGACCCGGATCAGGGAGAGAAGACCAGATACGCACATACAACTGCTTCTTTTTCTCCTTATATAAACGTGAACATGTCCTGATGCTCCCAAGGTTCTAGAAGGAGGGGAGAAAGGAGATAAGTCTTGTAGCATTTGCCATGGACATATGCCAAGGCTTTATGGAGGTCAAGCCGAGAATGTCACCACAGGGGCCTCAGGCAAGGTCCTTCCCAGCTCCGCAGTGGCTTCCTCCCTTTTAAGATGGGTTGATAATAGTGGAACCTGGCTCAGAGTGAGGTTGTGAGAACAAAATGAGTCGACAGGTGTCAAGCACTTAGAACAGTGCCAACTCAGGTGAACAGGACCCAGGTGTTTGCCGTTGTTAACGAAAACAGAAGAGGCCTTTCAAAAATGTGTTCTTGTGAGTCCACTGAGTCCTGTCCTGCTCTTCTCTGTGAAGCTGCACAAAATGGACAAACGTATAGCATTCCAGGGTGACTCCACACTGGCCCTTGGGAGAACCAGGCTACCACAGAGTCTTCTAAGAGTTAGGAGCTGAGGCTGGGCCAGCAGCTCATGTCTGTAATCCTAGTACTCTGGGAGGCTGAGGCGGGTAGATTTCCTGTGCTCACAAGTTCAAGACCAGCCTGAGCAAGAGTAAGACCCATGTCTCTATTATTATTATTATAGCCAGGTATTGTGGCAAGCACCTTTGGTCCCAGCTACTTGAGAGGCTGAAGCAAGAGAATCACTTCAGCCCAAGAGCTTAAGGTTCCTGTGAGTTATGATACCACGGCACTCTACCGAGGGTGACAAAGTGAGACTCTGTCTCAAAAAAAAAGAATTAGGAGCTGGCAATGGGTCCAATTCTTGCAGCCTGCAAGTCTGGGACAGAGGCAGAAAGGAGGAGGAACCAACTCCACATGCAGTCCTGATTTTTAACAAGTAGGGTCACAATGCTGGTCAGTGGGTCTCATAGAAGTTCCCTTCAATCCCTGGCAAGAAGACAGATTCCCGAGTCATTAAGTAATATTAGTTTGCTTACATGATAGAGTCTATTCTTCCCTCTGGATCCAGACTTTCTGGAATTAAGTTAAACTTTCTCTCCACTGCTGCTCTCCCACCTCACTTAAGCCTCCGCATTTTCTTGTTCAGGAAGCAAACATTCTGGGATCCAGGCACATGTGCCAGCCTGGGGTATTAGCTGAACTGATATTATTGACTCTCACCTGCTGTCCAGGCCCTGCTTTTGTCTGTTTTGTTCAATGCTGTAGCCCCAGTGTTTAGAAGATGTGCTCAGTAAATAGTAGTTAAATAAATACGTGACGAAGCCGCAGAGTCTGCTGCCCTCCCCAAACCCATGTCACCCTCCACAGAGAGCTTCCACTGTGGTTTCTTTTATCAATGTTTTGTTCCATTCCTATATCCACTTTTACTTAATTTTGTTTGTTCCCTTCTTGATAAGCATGCCAAATTGTCTATTTTATTTGCCTTAATTGTATTTATTAAAGTTACAGACTTTGTTTTCTAATTCATTAATTTCTGCTTTTATCTTAATTAATTTGTTCCAGTTCCTTTTCATCAGTTTATTTTCTTGTTCTTTGTCTTGCTTCTTGAGTTTCTATTTTACTGAGTTAAATTTCCTCCTATCTGGCTTTATGATAAAGCATTAAATTCTGGGTATTTTTCTTTGAGAATAGCAGAGCCATATTTAGTAAATTCTGTAGTGGTTTTCAACACCCTTAATTTTTCAATAGTTTATAACTGCATGTAGAGAAATGTCTATCTGTCCCACCACTGACCTCCAAACTTCACCAGCTATTCTATCATTCTTGGGGGGGGGCGGGAAATTGGTATCTACACATTGTTTATAAAAAGCATTGTGTGTCTTTTTTTTAAGACATAGGGGTCTCACTATGTTTCCCAGGCTGGAGTGCAGTGGTCATTAACAGATACCATCAGAGTACACTGCAGGCTTGAACTCCTGGCCTAAAGAAATCCTCCAACCTCAGCCACCTGATAAAAAGCTTTTCATAAATACAACCTCAAGCTGCTTCCCTTCATACCAAATACCACCCACCGGTCAGCTTCTGTTAAGCAGAGATTCAGGAGCCGTGGGTGACAGTCATGTGCTGAGTACTGTCTGCCCTTCTATAGCCCAGGGTTTCTCAATGTCAGCACTATTAACACGTTGGGATGGATAATTCTTTGTTGTCAGGGCTGGCCTCTGCATTATAAGATGTTTAGCAGGATCCCTGGCTTCTTTCTGCCCATGCACACACACTCCCATCTTGCAACCAAAAAGATCTACAACTATTGCCAAATGTCCCCTGCTGGGGTAGGGGGCAAAACTGTTCTCATTGGAGAACCACTGATACAGTCTTACAAAGGCCACAGCCATAGAAGCAAGGCCACACTTTCTGACTTCCCACAAACTGCAGGTCTGGCCTGAATCAAGACCTGGAGGTACCACCATGGGCCCCTGGTGGTTAGATGTGGGAGCTGCAGGAGGCAACAAGCAGCCGGCTCTGTTTCTCTGGGTGGCTGCTATTTTCCCTTTTGCAGATAGAAAAGGAAAGTGGGACAGACGCAGCCTCTAGATGGGAGACCAGATCTACCACCTACCAGACATGAGACCTGGGGAAAGTTATTGACCCCTCTGTGACTTAATTCCTTCCTCATGAAGTAGGGTCCATAAAAGGAGCTATCTCATGGGACTGTTACAAGGGTTGTGTGACTTAGCACATACCAACAACATCTGTGGTCAATCAGTGCTAGCTACTCTTGTGTTCATTGTGTCCTTAACCGGTAATAGCTGAAAACCTGAAAAGTTAAATGCCAACAAAAGGGTTGAATACATGTGGCACATTTCATTTTGCAAAATACTAGGCAGCTATGGAAAGAAATGAAGTAGGTAGAACCATATCTACTTAGATAAGTAGAATTTATTCAACAGTAAGTAATAAATAGTAGCATAATTTATAGGATATAACAGAAAAATTATACTAGAAGGATTTTTATTATAATAGAAAGTATATAAGCAAGAGAGTGTACATTGAGTTTATTTGTATATAGAAAGAGCTGTGCAGAAATGGATATATGACTTTATCTGCATAGAAAATTTCTAGAAGAGGGTGGCACCTGTGGCTCAGTGAGTAGGGCACTGACCCCATATACTGAGGGTGGTGGGTTCAAACCTGGCCCCAGCCCCCCCGAAAAAAAACTGCAAAAAAAAAAAAATAGCCAGGTATTGTGGCGGGTGCCTGTATTCCCAGCTACTCTGGAGGCTGAGGCAAGAGAATTGCCTAAGCCCAAGAGCTGAAGGTTGCTGTGAGCCATGACACTATGGCACTCTACCGAGGGCGATAAAGTAAGACTCTGTCTCTAAAAAAAGAAAGAAAATTTCTAGAAGAATCCTCAAGAACCTGTTAACAATAATTATGTCTAGGGGTTAGGAATGGAGAACTGGCGAATCGCTTTCTCCTTTGGTACTGTTTGAATCTCTCAACATTAGCACTTTTTTTTGGAGACAGAGCCTCAAGCTGTCACCCTGGGTAGAGTGCTATAACATCACAGCTCACAGCAACCTCCAACTCCTGGGCTTAAGTGATTCTCCTGCCTTTGCCTTCCAAGTAGCTGGTACTACAGGCGCCCAGCCACAGTGCCCGCCTATTTTTTGGTTGTAGCCATCATTGTTGTTTAGTGGGCTGGGCTGGATTCAAACCCGCCAGCTCAGGTGTATGTGGCTGGCACCTTAGCCATTGAGCCATAGGCGCCGAGCCAAGCACATATTTTTTTTAAAAGTAATATGTATCAGCTTTTTGAAAAGAACGAGATAAATGCACCTCATTCCTATTCATTCATTTCCACTGCTGTGGAAAAATTTTCAGGATATGTTGTTGATTTTTTAAGTGACAAAATACAAATAGTACAAGCCATAGAAATGACTTTCAGTTCACAAACTCAGGTATGCAAGAAATTAAATTTTATTCTATAACTCAACTCAATGTTTAGGGTTAGCTTTCATACTGACAACAGGAAAACTCAATTTTAGGTGAATCTGAATTTTCCTGAATACTGGGAATTACTAGGCATGGGCTAGAAGAGGTGTCTGTGATATCAGCTGAGACCAAGTCTGGTAGCCTCTGCTGTCCTGTGCCTTTCGTGGGCAGCCAGGACCCTTGGACCAGGTTGCCTATGTCCTCGTGGCCTAGCCCACCAGGTGGCCCTTCTCTGGGATCTTGTTCCTACCTGCCCACGTGAACTGTTAGAGGGTGAGGTGAGACTCTGAAGTCCACAGACCTCTCTCCTCTTGTGTTTCCTGCCTCCAGGGAGACTGGGGAGGGGAGAGAGCTGAAAGGGTTGGGGTTTTTCAACTCCAGAGGAAATCCTTCTTCCATCTTGTTTCCAGTCAAAGCATTTAATTCGTGCAAGAGAATCCTTGTCCTCTGATGAGTTCCTCAGCAAATCCTGAAGTTGCCATAAGTGCTTAGGCTTCCCACACACAGAAGCCAGAGATGTTTAAAGGTTGATACAGTTTTCTAACTTGGGGAGCCACTCCGAAGGTAGTAAGCTCCATAAATATGAGGGTAGAAAAGTGAAAATTTGGGAGAGAAAAAAAGATTGATTTCCCAAATAATATCTCAGACACACATATGTGTAAATGCAAAGCAAAAAGTCTGAACATTTCCACCAGATAATTAACAGTGCCTACCTAGTATAAAGTAGGATGGGGGAGGGAAGAAAGGGAAACATTAACTTTTTATTTTATGTATTTCTAAATTGTGTGTATATATATATATATATATATATTTTTTTTTTTGGAAACAGAGTCTCACTTTTTTGCCCTCAGTAGAGTACCATGGCTTCATAGCTGACAGTAACCTCAAATTCTTGGGCTCAAGCAATCCTTTTGCCTTAGCCTCTCAAGTAGCAGGGACTACAGGCGCCCACCACAATGCCTGGCTATTTTTTAGAGACGGGGTCTGGCTTTTGCGTGAGCTGGTCTCTAACTCCTAAAATCAAGCAATCCAGCTGCCTTGGCCTTCCAGAGTGCTGGGATTATAGGTTTGAGCCACCCTGCCCAGCTATTTATATATTTATTTATTTAGAGACAGAGTCTCACTCTGTTCCTCTGGGCACAGTGCTATGACATCATAGCTCACAGCAACCTCAAACTCTTGGGCTCAAGTAATCCCCTTGCCTCAGCCTCCCAAGTAGCTAAGACTATAGGTGCCTGCCACAACACCCAGCTACTTTTTTGTATTTTTTTAGTAGAGACAGGGTCTTGCTCTTGCTTAGGCTGGTCTCAAACTCCTTAGCTCAGGTGATTCACCCACCTTGGCCTCCCAAAGAACTAGGATTATAAGCATGAGCCACTGGGCCCAGCCACTATTTGGATTTTTAAATGATGAAGCTGTATTTTATGTTGCTTACATAAAGTGTTATTGTAAATACATAATATCCACACCTCTTTTGCCTCCAGGCTGCTGATGGGCCATGACACAAGCCACACCTGTCTAGACAGTTGGTAGAGAAACTTTGGGGAGTTCATTTGGGTGAGTGAGGGGCTAAGGGGCCCACTGGAAAGAACTCTTTCTAAGGGAGAAGGGAACAGGCATAATGAGCTGGCTCAGAGACAAAGCTTTGCTCAATGGAAAGGAAGAACTGATTCTAAGTTACAATGGCATTTGGGAGTTAGATGTATCTGTGGGGCTGAGCCCCAGGCTTTACAGAACAATGGGGAACCAGCAGCACCACAGCACTGCTCCTACAGTAAGGCTGACAGGAGCACTGGCGACTCCTGGCAGGTGTAGGGCGCCAGACAGGTGTGGCAATGTCCAGCAGAACTGATAGCACCATGGGGCGTGGTGGGGCAAAGGGAGGTTGCAGAGCTGTATGAGGGGAAGAGATGGGGGAGGGGTGATCGTCATTGTCTACCCTTGTCCTCTGGCACATGAACCACACATCCTGGGAATGCCCAAAATGTGTGGTGTGAGGGTGTGGGACCTAGACACGAGCCGGGATCCTGCACTGGCAGGAAGAAGCAAGACAGACAGGCAGGTGAAGGAGCTCCAAGGAGAAGCACATGAGAGGTGTATGTGCAGGGAGAGCAGGAGAGGGAGCCACAACGTCTACATGGGAGGGCCCCGGAAGATCTGAAGCAGCTGACTCTGGATATTCAGGGTTACAGACAGGCAGCAGGGAGCTTCCTGACAAGGGTTGGGTGCACAGAGCAGCGTGTGCAAATGCCTGGGGCTGAGAGAGAGAGCAGCTCAGGCTGATTGCTGCTAGTACAGGGCAGTGGTGGAAGGTAAGGCCTTAAAGGAATTTGGACTTGCAGGCACTGCTGAAGTTCAGAAAGAGTCATTTAGCAGGGAAATAAGATGATCAAATTTTCCAGGAAAGCTTTTACCACCACACTCCCACCTCTCTTAGCTAACGCCCATCTAGTGAGCAGTTTGAGAGTGAGAGTGACTTCCTCCAACAAGTGTTCCCTCAGCTAGCAGGCAGCCGATGCTTCTAGAAGTTCCCAAGCACCTTCACTATCTTCCCCATTGCACCGTGTCTTTAATGTCCTGCGTCCCCGACTTCTCTGTCTTCCTTCATACACTGTGAGTACTGGAGGCCAGGGGCGATGTCTGCAGTGTTCCAGCCTGTATCCCCACCCTCTGCACAGTGCCTGGCAGAATAAGTACTCAATGTGTATTTATTCAATGCAAAATGAGAGCATACGAGTATAACTCTTGTGTTCCCAACCTGAGCTATAGAGTATGAGTTGAAAACTTATAGCAGGGGGACAAGAGAGACATCTCTAGCTATAGTTTAGGTCAGAAATGATGAGAGCCTGACCTGAGGCAGTGATGGTGGAATTGAAGAGCAGGGTAAGGTCGGAAAAATATTTAGGAGGCAGAACTGATAGGCTGGGGTGATCGGACAAGAGGAGTGAGAGAGCCAGATAAGAGGAGGAGGGCTCATAGGATTCTGGATGATGGATTAACCAAGACCGGCTACTCTGGAAGAGGACAATGTGGGGATGAAGATGAAGAAGAAAGTCTGAACAAGCTGACTTGACATGCCTGTAGGGCATACAGGTGGAGAGGTCCCAGGAGGAACCATGAAACCCAGGACAGACTTCTGTAGTGAAGCTAGAGATTAAGGAGATGTCAGCCTGCAGGAGGTGGGTAAAGACCAGGAGGTGAAACGATCACCCAGGGAGAAAAGAGGGAGAAGAAACCACAGCAAGGGGGATGCCAACTTGTAAGGGATAGCTGAGGAGGAGCCAGGGAGAGAAAAGCAGGGATGAGAGAGGGAACGCAAAAGCAGCTGAGAGCAGTGTCTCACTTGCTAAGGGAGAATCTGCAGCAAAGACTAGCAAAGAGGGTCCGACAGTGGGAGAAACAGAGCCTGCCTGGGCCCTCTTTTACAGTTGAGAAAACTGAGGCCTGCAGAGGCAAACTGAGGTGTTGGCAGCCGTGTGCAATTGGTGCCCGTGGTCTTATATACCAGTGGCTCTCAAATTACAATCCCTGGGCCCCTAGGGCCTTCTTGGGGGGTCCACAAGGTCAACGCCATTTTCCTAATAATACTAAAAGTTTTTTTGATCATATTCACTTTCTGGACACTTGCACTGACATTGTGAAAACAACAGTGTTTGGTGAAACTTCTGAGGTCTTAACCCAAATCAACAACATAACACCAAACTGCACCAGAAGTCATATTCTTTAGCCCCATGTACTTGCAGTTCAACAAAAGGCCAGCTTCGGCTCTGCGCCTGTGGCTCAAGCAGCTAAGGCACCAGCCACATACACCTAAGGTGGCGGGTTCGTATCCCCAGCCCGGGCCCGCCAAACAACAATGATGGCTGCAACCAAAAAATGGCCAGGCATTGTGGCAGGCGCCTGTAGTCCCAGCTACTTGGGAGGCTGAGGCAGGAGACTCGCTTGAGCCCAGGAGTTGGAGGTTGCTGTGA
>CAUYTI010082789.1:0-16353 GCA_963575145.1 Galago senegalensis
GACCCGCCAAACAACAATGACAGCTGCAACCAAAAAATAGCCGGGCGTTGTGGTGGGTGCCTGTGGTCCCAGCTACTTGGGAGGCGGAGGCAGGAGACTCTCTTGAGCCCAGGATTTGGAGGTTGCTGTGAGCTGTAATGCCACAGCACTCTACCCAGGGGGACAGCTTGAGGCTCTGTCTCAAAAAAAATTAAAAAGTAAAAAGTAAAAAAAAAAAAACATTTTACTACAAAAGTGGTGAGTCTCCATCTTAGCTACTATCTAAGAGACATATTGAATTCCAGATTTTTAAATGGTTTCTGCTTTCACAGCGTTCCCTCCAAACTTCTAGTGGCAGTTCTCACTTTTCTCACTCTTAAAAATCAACTTTTCTCACTCTTGGTTCATGTGCTGGGACCACTCTGGCTCAACAAGAGAATATTGGACACAGTCCTGGCCAATCAGAGCTTCCCTTTCCTCAGTGACAGTGATTGGCTGAGGGGATGACAATGATCCAAGGTAACCAAGGTAAATCACACTTCTGGTTCAATGACCAAAAAATAATCATTCTCTTTTCTACTGGAATTGGGTGTTAACATCTGAGCAACAAAACTGAAGACTGTATATTGAGCCAACACACCCCACACTATAAGCTCTAGCCTGGACTGTTCTCTTAAAAGCCCACGGTTTCCTTGATATCTCCATTTACATGTTGAATAGGTATGTACATATGTACATAGCATGTCCCAAAGCAACACTTGGTATCCACACACTACAAATATGCTTTTCCAATGGTTTTTCCCATCTCATAAATGTCTCCACTGTTGACCCCGTTTCTTAGAACAGAAATCATGCAATTACCCTTAACTCTTTTCTTTACATCCAATCAATCAGAAAACTCTTTGTGCTCTACCCTCAAAGAACATCCAAAATCCAAGTACTTTCCTTTTTCTCCACTAGCCTACTCCAATCCATTGTTATCTCTTGCTTGGATTATTCCAACAGTACATTTGCTTATGCCCTCTCCCTTCACTAATATGTAAGTTCTATGAATATTCCCATATATGTAAATTCCATGTATACTTTTTGAATGTAGCTATGTGTTTAGTCACTGCTTTAAATATAAGGCTTTATTCAGGACATTCCCTTGTGTCTATGACAACAATTAACACATATCAGATGTTCAATAGAGATTTGTTGATTTAATAAAAACATAAAGACAGAAGAGAATGGCCAGATTATGAACAGAGACAGGGAGTATTGTCAAAGTATCTTGATCCATCAAACCTGAAGACCTACCCCAGGCTTTGTGATTGCATTAGCCAATAAACTCTTATTTTTTATTGTGCCAGTTTTGAGTTGTATTTCAGGGAAGCTCTTACAACTTGAAGAAAGCCAAACACACTATGTAACTAAATGTCTCTAAACTTCTTTTCCAAGAAACAAAATGGTAAAACTATTACCATCTGCCTAGCCTACCTCAATAGGCCTGTTAACATTTGCCAGGCTCAAATGAGTTACTATATATGGAAGCACATTGCTGACTTCAACATAATTCTGCAAATGTGTGAGCTATGGTTCCTGGCAATTATGTAAATAATAGAATCTTAGCATTGAAAGGAAAGTTAGATTCCAAAGATGAAATTCTTCAAGCTATCAGAAAAATAATTCCAGCTGCCCACGTTTTCACTCAAGGATAGGAAACAAACCAGCTCTACGGAGTAAACTAAAAGAGATGATGGAGAACCAGCACATAACTGCTTTACAACTCAAAAAAGAGAAGAAGGTAGTGGTGGTGGAGTGTGTTTTGTGTGGAGGGTGGGATGGGGGGACTTAAAGACAACCATGCCCAGATCTCTTCCTTTTATAGAAGAGTCCAAGAAACTGTCAGATTTTTGTTCAAGGACAGATAGCTACTTTTAGTGGCAGAGTCAGGAGCAGAAACCAAGTTTCTTGGCTTCCAATCCCATTCTCTCTCCAACACCACTAATGTACAATTTCACTCTTCTAATTTTTTTTCCTCCTTCCTCTAAATTTTTTGGAGATCAATTTTAGATTTGGATATCAAATTTAAAGTCTCCTCCATTTTAATATTTGATCTATGGAACAATTTGTAGAGAGAGGAAGAAAGTCTTGTTCCAGTTTTATTCCCAAGTTTTCCTGCCCAAGAAAATCTCAATAGTTCAAACCATTGGCTGCCATCTATGCTTCAAAGGCCTGAAACTGTTTCTTCCAAAGTCTTTTGGCTCTGAGATCTTTAAATTGCCTTGGTTTTGTATTAATTCCTAAAGACCTTTTCTAAACACTAGCTATGTAATAAAAGAAGAGGAAAATCAACTCTCAGAGCAAAGGGAAAAAAATATCCACACAATTGTGTGAAATGTGAGGAGTACATTAAATAAAGGGTGAAGAGGGACTAGTTGAGTGGAAGAGAGGCAGTAATAGGAACATTTGAAGATTTGGGTTCATTTTTTATGGAGCCATTTCCAGGATAAAGGTCTGTGTTAAACTGTGGAACAGGTGACACAGGCTTTGGTACCTCAGTCTTGGACTTCTATACCTTTCTACAGCCACCATCATCATTTTGCTCTCTGTGTTCTTTCCAATCTCTTTATCCCTTTTGAAATAGCAAAGAGATGTCAAGTTGGCAGTCATATGCATACAGATCTGAATCTCAGAGGATATACTTCTGAGTCAGTATACCCTGGGGACCGTCTCAGCTATAGGAAGCTGTCTAATCTAAGATCACCATTTTCCAGGCACAGCCTACATTCAGGCCCAACATCTCAGCAGGACTCACAACAACTTTGAAGCCCTGTTCTGGCTTCTGAGTTTCCCACAGACTAGTCAAGTCTGTCATTAGCCTGGCATTGCTACCCTTCTTCTCCTCAAGTGTTAAATTCAAGGATATTTCCATCTAAATGCCACCTCAGAGTCTGCTTTCCAGAGAACCCAACCCTCATCTCATTCTTGTTTCATTTACATCCTCGTTCCTAATAGCCTAATGGTACCCTCGGTCCTTTTCCCCAGAAGTAACTTGGCAATTCTTGTGTTCAGGGCTTTCTAGAACCTGCTACTTTAGCCTTTCTCTGTTGGACTCATCACCAGGAAATGCTCTCCAGTTACCTGCTGAATCTCACTAGCCCAGATTAGTGTTTTTGGACCATGACATTTGTGATAATTTTTGGACACTCTCTGGACTGGATGAACAGAAAGAATGTGTGGTGATAACATGATGAAATAGCCATTGGGTTTGCTAGGTTTGAAGTAGGTACTCAAAATGTAAGACAGAAGGTTCAGCATACTACCTATACTGGTTGTATACCTATACTGGTTGTATAAATGCCCCAGTACCCGTAGGCCTCAGGTGGGGTTACTTCAAAGTAGTTGTTCTGCCCTCTTAGAGTGCCCCAGTAGGATTTAGCAGTAGTTGTCCACATAGTAACATGCAAATTAACAAATATACCCTTTTCTTGGCTTTTTTATCTCCCTTAATTCACTTCCCTACCCCCCTCATCAGTATCTCCTGGGATCTCATAGCGAATAGCCCACTGATACTCAGATTCCTATTTCAGGGTCTGCTTCTAGGTGAGCTAAAATTAATAAAGTTATAACTTTTCAGTGCCTGGTAAACACATACTTTTCTGTGTGATTTGACTGTGACTGGGACATTGCTGAGTTTTGATTGTCTGAGATTTTTAAAACTCAAGTCATTGATGCACATTTACATTCATACAAGTATAATAACTAATTTTATTATGAAGTAATATTGTTAAGCTCTTCATTTTATTCCATATTCAGTTGTGTTTATTTTTTTATTTTTTTGAGACAGAGACTCACTCTTTTTTTTTTGAGACAGAGTCTCAAGCTGTCCCCTGGGTAGAGTTCGGTGGCATGACAGCTCACAGCAACCTCCAACTCCTGGGCTCAAGCAAGTCTTCTGCCTCAGCCTCCCAAGTAGCTGGGACCACAGGCACCCGCCACAATGCCTGGCTATTTTTTGGTTGTAGCCGTCATTGTTGTTTGGTGGGCCTGGGCTGGATTTATAACCTACCTTAGGTGTATGTGGCTGGCACCTTAGCCACTTGAGCCACATGTGCCGAGCCAAGACTCAGTCTTTCTCCTTGGCTAAAGTGCTGTGGCATCCTATTTCACAACTCCTAGGCCATGCAATCCTCTTGCCTTATAGCCTCCTGAGTAGCACTGGGGCTATAGGCTATGTAACCACTATGCTACAGGTGCCGAGCCACAGGGTCTCACTTTTATTCAGAATGGTCTTAAACACTTGAGCTCAAGCAATTCTCCTGCCTCAGACTCTCAAAGTGCTAGGATTACATGTGTGAGCCACTGCACCCAACTAATTACATTTATTTTTAAAATAACTCTCTAAAAATGTCCTCATCAATGGATTCTGCAGAAGAAAAAGATAAAGTATCTCTAAACACACTGTCTTGTGTTAAAAGCAGCTAATGATATGTGCACTTTAATAGAACCAATTTTATAAACAGCATCAGTGTGAATGAAGCTGGAATTTATTTCCACACAGTGATTGAGTGTCTCACAGAACATGTTGTGGTGGAAAAGTGTTTATTGTATCTTATGGAGGCTTTTGCACATGTGAGGATGAGAAATGAGATGACTCTTAATTAGCCAACTCACAAATCTAAAACCAATGCACCCAACACCAGACTTTGACTGGCAACCACAGCCCCAAAACAAAGAAGAAACACCATATGTTCACTGTGTGGGAAGAATTCTGGGCCCCAGTGGTCTTATCAGTGACACCTGCACTCCCAGCTGGGGAGCATTAATGGCAGTGTCATCTTCAAAAGCAGAGGACAGTAAATGCAGCACAAACGAGAACCAGAAACGTGGACAGATGGGATTGGGGGCTTGATTACAGCCTCCATACTTAAGAAGCTGGACTGGAGCCATTACGTCCTGTTTTCTGTGCTGGTTGCCCCCAGCACTCAACTGAGCAGCAACCATCACTTACAAAGTTGCTTGAAAACTTCATTACCACAACCTTGTCACCCCTCCCTCATGCTGTCACTCTTTCTCAAAAGCACACATTTAAGGTTCGCTTAAGACAAGGCAGTGTCTTGTTCTAAGCCATTAGTCCATTTGTGTAGCAATAATAAAATAACCAAGACTGGGTAATTTGTAAAGAGCAGAAATTTATCTCTCACAGTTTTGGAGGCTGTGGAAGTCCAGATTGCTAAGGTTTACTCTTGGGAGGGTCTTCCTGTTGTGTGTTTGTATGGGAGAGGTGGAAGGGTAGCCAGCATGGCGCTGCGGGGAGCCTCTTTTGTAAGGGCCTTAATCTCATTCAGAAGGGATTGATCACCATGGCCTCAAAACCTCTTAAAAGCCCCACCTTTAATACTAGCATATTGGCAACATCTGAATTTTGGAGGGAACACAATCAAACCATAGCATAATTTATATTTTTCTTGCTCTTCTGCCTCAGTTTTAACAATTATACAAAGAATTATAGAATATAATTGTATTGTAGACCTCCTTTAAAATCAAAATATGAATACATATATAAACACATACACATACTAGATATCTATGAATATATAGAAGACAGAAAAGAAAGAAAAGAAGCAAAGGAAGGAAGAGAGGGAGATAAGAGAAGAGAAGAGAAAAGAGAAAAAGAAAAGGTAAAGAAAAGAAGACAGAAATCAAGTAGGCCAGCACAGTGGCTTGCCTATAATCCTCGCACTCTGGGAGGCAGAGGCAGGAGAGTTATTTGAGCTGAGGAGTTTTAAACCTCCCTGAGCAAGAGAAAGACCCTGTCTCTACTAAAAAATAAAAACTAGCTGGTCACCGTGGCAGGCTCCTATAGTCCCAGCTGTTTGGGAGGCTGAGGAAAGAAGATTACTTGAGCCCAGGAGTTTGAGATTGCTGTGAGCTATGATGACATCATAGCATTCTAGGCAACAGAGAGAGACCCTATATCATTTGAAAGAAAAGAAAGAAAAAAAGAAAAAGAAGTCAAGTGAATGTGGTGCACTTTTAACAATTGGGGGGAATATGGGTAAAGGGCATATGCAGTTCTTTATACTCTTCTTGCAACCTTCTTCAGAGTCCCAAATTATTTCTCTTTCATATCCGTGGAGGAAAGGCTCATGTAACATAAAACTAACCCTTTCAAAGTGAATAATTTAGTGTCATTTAGTACTTTTACAATGCTGTGCAACCATACCACTATTTCTTTTTCTTTTCGAGACAGAGTCTGTGCCCTGGATAGAGTGCCACGGCTTCCTAGTTCAGAGCAACCTCGAACTCCTAGGTCCTAGCAATTTTTCTGCCTCAGCCTCCTGAGTAGCTGGGACTACAGGCACCAGCTACATCGTTTGGCTAGTTTTTCTACTTTTAGTAGAGCAGGGAAGGAGAGGGTCCTCACTCTTGCTTAGGCTAGTCTGAAAGTCCTAAGCTCAGGCAATCCCTGCCTCAGCCTGCCAAAATGCTAGAATTATAGCCATGAGCCACTACACTTGACCCATACTACCATGTCTAATTCCAAAACATTTTCATTATCTCAAAAGGACATCTCATACTTACTAACTTATTATGCAGGGTGAGCCACTGCACCCTACCTAGCATAATTTTGAGATTCATTCATGTTGTGGCATGTCTCAGTACTTCATTTCTTCTTATGGCCAAATACTGTTCCATTTTATGGATATACCACAATTTGTTTATCCATTCATCTGGTGATGTATCTGTGGCTAGTTCCATATTTTGGCTATTGCGAGTAAAGCATCTATAAACACATGTGTATATGTATTATAACACATGAAATTTCTATCTTTTTAAATAACTATCAATAACTTAAAAATCCAGATTCATGCCTGAAGCATATCCACCCTTAAACTTCTCAAATACATGAGTACATTACCTTTTGTGCTTAAGCTAGTTTTGATTTGGTTTCTATTCAACTTGAAAGAATCCTGACTACTTCCATATTTTTCAAAATGCAGTGTTTTGGTTCTATGGAAAAGAAGCTGCTCATTAAAAATACCTTCTTAGGCTGGGTGTGGTGGTATTCCTAGCACTCTGTGAGGCCAAGGAGGATGGATTGCTTGAGCTCATGAGTCCAAGACATGAATGAGCAAGAGCAAGACCCTGTCTCTAAAAAATAGCCAGGCATTGTAGTGGGCCCCTGTAGTCCCAGTTACTTGGGAGGCTGAACCAAGAGGGTCAACTGAGCCCAAGAGTTTGAGGTTGCTGTGAGCTGTGACACAACTTCACTATACAAAGGGTGACAAAGTGAGACTCTGTCTTGAAAAGAAAGAAAGAAAGGAAAGGAAAGGAAAAAAAGCCTTCTTGAAACAAGACCAAGTAAAATATTCTATCGTTCAAAGCTCTCCTGTTCCCAAGGAAACTTGAAATGAATAAGAATCTGAAACATTTCTTAACAAGAATGAGCTCAGCTAAGCATAGAACATTCCTAAAATGTGTCTGCCACCACAATGGGATAATCATAACACAGAGTCTTGAACCAGCAGCTTTTTTTTTTTTTGAGTGCCAGATTTAAAGAAATTCATAGCACTTTAATTGTAAAGGAATTATCATTTTAAAAACCAGATCTTTCCTAAATCAACAGGTCATCATTTTTAACAACCCATCTGAACAGAAGTCCCCAAACACAAACACTACTCTTTACTTCTGCTTTCACCATCTGCTTCCTGCCATCCATCTTTCATCTCTTGTGGTCATAGGAATTTTAGTATTTTCTTTTCAAAAGGTTTCTAGGAATTGCCTTTGGTTTAGTTGGTGAAATCTTGCACTGCACACACTTCTTCAAAAGGACATTATTTATTTTCATTTCTATTGAGGAAAAACCAAGTAAGGAGAGAATTTAGCTGCTCATGGCCTAAAAAGATTTCATCTCCAGTTCATTTTGATCTTGGGATCCCTGACTTACCAGGTTAATTAGGATACAAATTTTATCTGAGATCTATCCAGCTTCCTTCTATATAACTGACACAGTGAATCAGCAGGGGAGTTTGCAACCTATTCTGCCTCTCTAGTCTTGCCCTTAGTTTTCCCTCTGGGGTGGTGTGAATGGGACCAGTGAAATTCTTGCTTCTAGAAATGTGATGTTAGTGCCAGACATTCAACATGGACTGTTCACTTACAGTGAAGTGATTTTATGAACTATCAATCATTTGGGGGAACCATGTTGCTATATAGTCAGTGAACATTTTTTGTTTGTTTACAGAGCCTGGCTCTTTTGCCTGAGAGGAGTGTGGAGTGCACTGGCATAGTGGTGTCATCATAGCTGACTAAAACCTCAAACTCCTGGGCCCCAGAGATCTTCCTACCTAGGCCTCCTCAGTAGCTGGAACTATAAGTGTGCACCACAATACCTGGATAATTTTTGTATTGGTTTAGTGGAGATGGGGTCTTGCTCTTGCTCAGGCTGGTTTTGAATTCCTGAGCTCAAGCAATCCACTCACCTCAGCGTCCCAGAATGCTAAGATTATAGGTGTGAGCCACCGCATCCAGCATAAACATGGTCTTAAGAGTAAAGAAAGAAGAGTATAAAGAGGAGAGGAAGAAGGGAAGAGGGAGAAGGCAATGAAGAGAGAAAGAGAAAGAAGGAGAGAAAGTGAGTGTTTCTTGGCTTATATGACTAAAAATGCAGACCAATGTCATTTCAGGTGAGGCTTGATCAAGTGTATCAAAGATATCCACATCCAAAGATCTGACATTTTGCATTTGTCTACTATGCCAAGGCCATGTTTGCTGCCGCAAGCCCTCAGAGCTGCAGTGTATAATCTGACTTTTCTATTATACAAAAAGAGAGAGATCCAGAACTCCCACTAAAGTCCCATGAGTCCCCTTACTGGACGGATGTAAGTTGCATGCCTGTCTCTGACTCAAGCACTGTGGCAGGAGGTGAGCAGGAGGGGAATGGGATAGATTGTGTGGACTGGATAAGTGTAGGTCATGCTTCCTCTCTAAAGTTAGAGTTGGAGTCAGCACACCTACATGCACACCCATCCTCAAGGAGAAACCGGGAGCTAATGGTCAGAGAACTGAATGTTGAAAGAGAACAAATAAATATTCATGTTCATCTTCCATTTGGCCATACACCTTCATAGCTTTATAATTCCTTCTTATTTATATTACCTTAAATCGGCTCTGGCACTTATAGGCCAAAGAGTGTTAACAGAGACATCTCCCTAGAATAGCAAAAATAGGAAAAACAGCAGTGGCCTAAGTTTGTTTGTTTGTTTGTTTGTTTTTGAGACAGAGCCTCAAGCTGTCCCTCTGGGTAGAGTGCTGTGGCATCACAGCTCACAGCAACCTCCCACTCCTGGGCTCAAGCGAGTCTCCTGCCTCAGCCTCCCAAGTAGCTGGGACCACAGGCGCCTGCCACAATGCTTGGCTATTTTTTTGGTTGCAGCCATTGTTGTTTGGCAGGCCGGGTTGGATTCGAACCTGCCACCTTAGGTGTATGTGGCTGGCACCTTAGCCACTTGAGCCACAGGCGCTGAGCCAGTGGCCTATTTTGGGGAGAGGTTGAACAGAGTGGGGTTGCTCCACATGGGCACTGGGCATGGGGGGCTCTGCTCTCCATCTGAGATCTCAGGTGTGCATGGCTCTTCCCTTTGCCAGTCTTGGTTCTCTTTCTTCTAATGGTGTGAGCATCTTGTCAACTATAGTATGATTTTAACATACATTTCATAAAAGACAGTCCTGCACCAGCCACTGCTTTGGCTGGTACTCAACAAAAGGAACAGAAATGGTTGGAGGAATAACTAGCCAAGCAATGCTTATTGAGTAGGTCATTCTCCAAAGTGGCATGCTCTTGGAGGACTCTAAACATGACTTTATTTAATTTAATTTAATTAATTAATTTATTTATTTTACAGACAGAGTTTCACGTTGTTGCCCTCGGTATAGTGCCATCGCATCACAGCTCACAGCAACCTCCAGCTCTTGGGCTTAGGCAATTCTCTTGCCTCAGCCTCCAGAGTAGCTGGGACTACAGTTGCCTGCCACAACGCCTTGGCTATTTTTCGTTGCAGTTTGGCTGGGGGTGGGTTTGAACCCACCACCCCTGGTATATGGGGCCGGCACCCTACTTACTGAGCCACAGGCACCACCCTAAAGATAACTTTAAAAGGACTTCCAAGGAATTTTTTTTTCTAAAAGATTTTTGAAGAAAATGCTGCTGATTTAGAAGATAGGACTCTACCATAACTAGAAAGATAATTATCACCCACTAAAGCCAAGGCAGTTGAGCAATGGAAAAAATGGAATATCACCATGTCTACGAACATGACTGGTTTGATGGTTTTACTCATATTGACCAATTATTAAGATGAGTATCTGCACATGGTTAAAACTTAATAAATATTGTAAATTAATATGGTTGATTTGGGCCAAATGGCCATGCTTGATGAGATCATCTGGGCCCAGTTTGCTGGAATGCTGTGTGGGAACGTTTCACTATGGCTTAGTGGATAGAGAGAGGTGATGTAACATTTCATACCACTTATACTGGAACTATTTGTATGATTTGGGGAAAATTACATAATTTTTTCAGGTCTCAGGTTTCCCCATGAGTGAAATGGGAAGAAAAATGCTTACCCTACTTGCTTTTCAGTTATTAAAAACTGGTGGCCAGTGTTCTCCTAGGCAGCTGCTTTGATGTCCTTCAGGGAAGAATGAATGATATACAGAAAGAAAAATACTCAGATAGAAAAAAATGTGAGTGCCTCCAGAGACATTCAGTAAACAGTTTATCCTGCCTAAATGCACCCTTGGTAGTTAAAACAGAGTCAAGCATAAAAATACAACCCTGGGGGAAGCAGTTTCTTCTTAACCCCATGGAGATAGTATTACTGCTACATGTTGCAAACTCCCAGTTTATGATCTTTGACCCAAAATCTCAGGAGAGGTACACATTATGAAAAATAGATTCTGCTTTCCAGAGCAAAGCCTAATGCTAACAACAAAAGTAACATTGGGAGCCAGCCACTCAGATCTAAACTTTCCAAGCAGATAAAGTACATTTAGTGGGACCTGCTTATATAGTGAATCTGGATATTATGATACATAGCAAGGTAGAATGTGGCTTAGGCTGTTCCAGGAAGAGTTTAGCTCTGGGATTATGGAATCACTCTTCCTAGTCAATTTGCTCTACAAATTATAAATTAAAAAAGGAATCAGCCTAAATCCTGTCTTCAGGTAGCCAGGTGCCTCTCTCAAGAATCCAACAAAGTTTATGAATCCTCTGCCCTGTAAAGGGATTACTTTCTTCATTTACTATCACTCCAAGGAATGCAGCTGATGTATGATCTCCAGGGCCCCAGCACATCTTCGGGTGGTATGTGCCCAGCAGAAATGGTTGTTTATGCCCACCATAAATATGTCAAGAATGCTTATAGCAATACTATTTATAATTGCCCCAAACTGGAAGCAGGTAGGTATTTACCTTTTCAGTCTTTTTCACTATTATTTTAGTATCTGAAAACTATGTGAAATTAGATGAGTTATTACAGAACCCATGGAGGTTAACTGAAAATTCAATTAAATGAAAATTATTCATTTGTTCCTAAAGTAGTGTTTTTAACTGGGCAAAGTTATTAAAAACTGACACCATGGCTCGGCACCTATAGCTCAACCGGCTAAGGCGCCAGCCACGTACACCTAAGGTGGCAGGTTTGAATCCCCAGCCCGGACCCGCCAAACAACAATGACGGCTGCAACCAAAAAAAAAAAAACAGCCGGGCGTTGTGGCGGGCGCCTGTGGTCCCAGCTACTTGGGAGGCAGAGGCAGGAGACTCGCTTGAGCCCAGGAGTTGGAGGTTGCTGTGAGCTGTAATGCCATGGCACTCTACCCAGGGGGACAGCTTGAGGCTCTTGTCTCAAAAAAAAAAACCTGACACCATTTGACTGTCTCAGAAAACAGTGAGTAGGAAGGAATAGACAGTTTCCAAGGAAAGATGAATGTGTATAAGGATACCAGGGAAACTCACAGAGTTTAATTGCAGGAAATACAACCTGACAGCCACTTTCTCTGTCTCTGGAGTTGCACAGTGGCTCATCTCTGCACCTTCCTGCTCTGTCTGTTCCATCTGTTTCTCTTTGATGCCTAATTCTCTAATTGCCTATTAGCCAGCTGGTCGCCAACCAATCCCAAATGATGGCTGAGTCTATGTGACCCTCCAATCTGGCTGAATGACTTTATTGCTTTCTCCCAGGAGATACTTTGTAGACACTCAATAAATATTAATTTACTTGGTAGACACTCAATAAAATAAATTCCCCCAATTCACTTGCTAGACACTCAATAAATATTAATTTTTTCCTAATTTTTTTGTGTTTAGAGAATGAACACAACTTCAGTAAAAAAGAATCATTGTTTGATACTAGGCTAGTGAAGCAATATTGTTTTCTCTGCCCTCCACCTATATAAGGTAGAGAAAATACTCCCAGTTGGATGAGGCACACTTCCAGAAAACTTGAGAAATTCTCAGACCAATTTGGCAAATCTGCAAGATTAAACTGGTCACCAATGTTTTTTGTTTTTGGGGTTTTTTTTTTTTTTTTGAGACAGAGCCTCAAACTGTTCCCCTGGGTAGAGTGCCAAGGCATCACAGCTCACAGCAACCTCCAACTCCTGGGCTCAAGTGAGTCTCCTGCCTCTGACTCCCAAGTAGCTGGGACCACAGGCGCCCGCCACAAGGCCTGGCTATTTTATTTTATTTTATTTTATTTATTTTATTATTTTATTTTATTTTATTTTTTGCAGTTTTTGGCTGGGGCTGAGTTAGAACCTACCACCTCCAGCATATGGGGCTGGAGCCCTACTCCTTGAGCCACAGGCACCACCCCCGGCTATTTTTTGGTTGCAGCTGTCATTGTTGTTTGGCGGGTCCTGGCTGGATTTGAACCCACCACCTTAGGTGTATGTGGCTGGCACCTTAGCCACTTGAGCCACAGGCGCCGAGCCCACCAATGTTTTTTTAAATCAACAGACTCCTGTGCTCATGAAAAGGTTTTCATTTTCACATCCCAAAGGTTGCAATTTATGATTTTATTATATGATAAAAAAGGAGAATAATGAAAAGTATTCAACCCTTACCCTCAAGGTGAGAGCTTTAGTTGCCCCCTTGTGTTAACTCTTTAGAAATAAAAGTCTTCGGGAGTGAATTGACGTGTACAAAACCTAAAACCTAAATGCTGAACTGTTTTACAGTGAGAGGAGGGTTACTACAGAACTCACCTCTTGGCTTGGGGCCTATAGCTCAACCGGCTAAGGCACCAGTGACATACACCTAAGGTGGCGGGTTCGAATCCCCAGCCTGGACCCGCCCAACAACAATGACGGCTGCAAACAAAAAATAGCCGGGCATTGTGGCGGGCGCCTGTGGTCCCAGCTACTTGGGAGGCGGAGGCAGGAGACTCGCTTGAGCCGGGGAGTTGGAGGTTGCTGTGAGCTGTGACGCCACGGCACTCTACCCAGGGGGATGGCTTGAGGCTCTGTCTCCCAAAAAAAAAAAAAAGTGCTTTACTATGAATATGATCTGAAGACATCATGTACCTTTAACCCTGAGTCACTGTAATCTTAACCAATGATTTGGGAAAGCCTCAAGCCTTGGGCCCTCTGAGGTTTAATCCTGTTGCTGGAATTAAGAATAAGATACTTGGCTCAGCGCCTGTGGCTCAAGTGGCTAAGGCGCCAGCCACACACACCTAAGGTGGTGGGTTCGAATCCAGCCCGGGCCCACCAAACAACAATGATTGCTGCAACTGAAAAAAAAAATAGCCAGGCGTTGTGGTGGGTGCCTGTGGCCTGTGGCCCCAGCAACTTGGGAGGCAGAGGCAGGAGACTCGCTTGAGCCCAGGAGTTGGAGGTTGCTGTGAGCTGTAATGCCACGACACTCTACCCAGGGGGACAGCTTGAGGCTCTGTCTCAAAAAAAAAAAAAAGTACTTTGGGGTGGTGCCTGTGGCCCAAAGGAGTAAGGTGCCGGCCCTATATGCCAGAGGTGGCAGGTTCAAACCCAGCCTTGGCCAAAAACTGCAAAAAAAAAAAAGATACTTCTAGTCAATGCACAGGCCTCAATTCACGTGTGTCCTTATCGTAGCAGCCACTCACTGCCATTAGTTGGTTTTAACAACCTAAGATTTGTAACTCAAAACCAATAAGGGTTTGAGTAGTGATAGTCTTGTTAAAGGCTATAAATTTCATTTTGGGTACATCTGAAAAGTTATAAATTCACACAATCCATCTTAAAAGATACATAATGAGTAAATTAAAAGTGAAGTTTATTAAAAACATTTTAATTTTACAAAGGGAGGTTTTAACTCTAAATTTCATTTATGGCAGTTTGTATAGAAAATCCATGAAGTGGAATTGGGCCAGGTAGCTCTCATGTCTATAATTCTAGCACTTTGGGATCCTAGCTGAGGCTGACAAATTGCTTGAGCTCAAGAGTTTGAGCTAGAGCCAGCCCATGTAGTCCCTTGGGAGGCTGAAGCAAGATCAACTCTTGAGCCCATTTGAGGTTGCTGTGAGCTACAATGCCACAGTATTCTACCCAAGGTGACAAGAGTTTGGACTGCCTCAAAAAGAAATTCATGAAGAGCTGGGTGAAGTGACTCATGCCTGTAATCCTAGCACTCTGGTAGGCCAAGGCTGTGGATTGCTTGAGCCTGCTTGCTGTGAGCTATGCCATGGCATTCTACTGAGGGCGATAGCTTAAGACTATTATAGTCTTGAGTCTAGGTGGTAAATACATATACAACGGTTACTTTGCATAAATTTCTACCAGCACTATCTTAATGTTGAGATCTAGGGAAAGTCTACTTTTATCCTAGAATATTTTTTGTGGAACGAGGGAAGGTTTGGCAGACTGTTAATAAAATTTTTGATTTGTTCAAACTTGGGAACCTGAACCTGGCATGTTACTGGGCTGCAGAATCTTGAGCAACCTCAAAAGTATTTTTAGAAGTTACCTTTAAGGCTCAGCGCCTATGGCTCAAGTGGCTAGTCACCAGCTGCATACACCTAAGGTGGCAGGCTCGAATCTAGCCCAGGCCTGCCAATGATGGCTGCAACCAAAAAATAGCCGGCTTTGTGGCGGGAGCATACGGTCCCAGCTACTTGGGAGGTGGAGGCAGGAGACTCGCTTGAGCCCAGGAGTTGGAGGTTACTGTGAACTGTGATGCTACAGCACTCTACCAAGGGTGACAAAGCAAAACTGTCTAAAAAAAGTTGAAACTAAAGCCTTTTGGCTAAAAGGACATTGATGGCCCATTCTCAGCTATAGTGGTGCAGGGCCTGATTGCTCCTGTAATCTGAATAACCCAGCTCTTCCCAGGACTTTCATGATGGGGTTTCCTTTCCATGTTACCTCACCCCAATTTTCCCATTTTCTTGGGAAAATGGGTCACAGGTGATAAAAAACCTACTTTTCTTAGCAGTCAAGTAAATCTGCAAGGAATTAAGGAAACATAAGGAAGTAACCAGCAGAGGACCTGGTGCCAATGTATGTTCTACCGTGTTACTATGAGAATCTGCAAAAGGAATGAAAACCAGTGTCCATCTTACCCCCATTTTTACAAAGTGAAAGGGACCTGCCCTGTGCCATAGCCACTGCTAGCCCATACAATGCCTTGTGTGAATCAGAGGGATCTCCCATCAGACAGATCCAACTTGGTCTCCTAAGTGGGGCAGGTGCCCTTACCTCGTCCCACTTTGCAATAATGTGACTTTGACCTAGTCTATCCCTGAGTAGAAGCCAACACAAAACTTGAAAGAATAGAGGTAATGGACATCAAAGATTTAAGATGTATGTAGGAAGCAGAGTTGATGGGACTTGGCATTTATAAGAAATGGAAGAGTCAAAGCTGATGACTCACAGATACAGCTAGGTAAAAGTAAAGGGTTGCCATTCACCCTGAGTTGGGGATGCATTAAGTTCTATTTAGGACAGACTTGAGTTTAGCTCCGCATGATAGCCAGATGGAGCTTAGATCTGTATGTCTAGGGTACAAGAGAGACATTTAAGTAGAATCACTGGAAATTACGGAGTAGTCAGAATTTGAAGTCTGAAGTGAAAAGGCAGCTACTTAGAAAAGAACCCTGGGGCTTGGCGCCTGTGGCTCAAGCAGCTAAGGCGCCAGCCACATACACCTAAGGTGGCGGGTTCGAGTCCCCAGCCCGGGCCCGCCAAACAACAATGACGGCTGCAACCAAAAAAAAAAAAATAGCCGGGCATTGTGGCGGGCGCCTGTGGTCCCAGCTACTTGGGAGGCAGAGGCAAGAGACTCGCTTGAGCCCAGGAGTTGGAGGTTGCTGTGAGCTGTAATGCCACGGCACTCTACCCAGGGGGACAGC
>CAUYTI010082790.1:0-23728 GCA_963575145.1 Galago senegalensis
CTATTTGGGTACAGGTGAATTTGTCTAAAGGTTGAATATAAATGTCTTAGCATAACAATTATGAGAAAGACATGATGGCTATGTTGGCCACCTGGATGAGAGTTTTCCAAACTGCATATAGAAGTAACACACTGTATCCTACGAGAGAATTAATGTACACAATTATGATCTAATAAAAAAAATTTTAAAAAAAGTTCTAGGAGGAAAAACTCTTCTGGACATTGACCCAGCCAAGAATTTATGACCAAGACCCAAAAAGCAAATATAGCAACAACAAAAATAAATAAATGAGACTTCTTCAACTAAAAGTTTCTGTACAGCCAAAGAAATAATCAACAGAGTAAAGAGACAACCTACAGAATGGGAGAAAATATTTGCAAACTATATATCTCTCCAAGGTCTAATATCTAGAATCTACAAAGAACAGAAACTAAATCAGTAAGAAAAAGAAACAAATAACCCTACCAAAAAGTGGGCTAAAGAGATGAATGTATTTTTTTAAAGAAGATCGACAAATGGCCAACAAACATGAAAATATGCTCAACATTACTAATCATCAGGGAAAGACAAATTAAAACTATTAGGAAATGCTACCTTACTCCTGTCAGAATGGCCATTATGAAAATGTCAAAAAACAATAGCTGTTGTCAGAGAAGCAGTGAAAGGGAACATTGATACACTGTTGATGGGACCTAACCAAGTGTGACCTCTATGGAAAACAGTATGGCCATTCCTCAAAGAAGTAAAAACAGACCTACCATTCAATCCAGCAGTGCTATGATGGGGGGACTTTTCCTTTACCAAAAGAAAAGAAGTCTTTTTATAAAAAAGGCACCTGCACCAGAATGTTTGTCACAGAACAATTCGTAATTGCAAAGATAAGGAATCAGCCTAAGTGCCCATCAACTGATGAGTGGATAAAGAAAATGTGAGAGACACACACACACCATGGAGTACTACGCAGCCATGAAAAGGAATGAAATAATGTCTTTTGCAATAACTTGGATGGAAGTGAACACCATTATCCTAAGTATCTCAGGAATGGGAAAACACCATGTTCTCATTTATTAGTGGGTACAAACAGATGGGTATTTATGGTCATAAAGTGGTTTACTGAACACCGAAAATTAAGAAGGGGGATGGGAGGGAGAGAAGTGAGGGATAAAAATCTACCTACTGGGTACAATGCACACTATTTCCGTGACTGATACATTAAAGCCCTGACTTCAGCGTTATATAATTCATCCCGTAACAGAAAATACTTGTACCCCTCAAACCTATTGAAATATTTTTTTTAAAATGGGAATTTCTTGATGACAAAAACTGCATCTCATTTATTTTTCCTTTCCCCATATACCCCAGGACCAAACACCCAAAAAACCATGAATATGTGTCAATTGATTTCTTCAATAATCAGTAAATAAAAGCGCTAAAACATGTTTTTCTTTGACTGAGGGATTCACTGGAAAAGGTTATTTCAATTTTTCTTTCTAGTAAGTCAATATACCAGCAGAAAGTATAAAAGAAAGAGACCTAACTTCTGAAGAGATGCCCAGGTTGGGTCCTACTTCTGTCTCCACCATTCACTAACTTTTCAACCTCAAATAAGTAATAACACCTATGAACCTAAGTTTTTCCATCTACAAGGTAGAGGATCACCTGCACTGTATTCCTCAGGAAAAGGTGTGCAAATGTCTCTACCAAACTCACAAGGGCTATGTTATCATAAGTAAGGTACTATTAATATTTTAGCAGGTCATGCTTTTGGAAAAAGGTGTTTTAAGCGAGACTGATCTACTTAAAGAGATAACAATCCTTAGTAAGGACTCAATGCCTCCATTTAGAGAAACAATCACATAAAATTCACATTTTACTGCATAAAAGTTTTCTAAAACCTACACATAAAAGCAGAAATCAATCACAGAATCGTACTTAATGACGGAGCAGAGTTTACAATATCTTATATAATATTATTATTTTACTTCTGAAAATACAAACCTTGTTTACCAGTAAAAACTAGGAAATGCATGGGGTCTGTGCTAAAGCCCAAGGCGTTGCTCTAGCGCTGAGATGATCCAAAACATTATTAAAAATGTGTGGGTCCCCATGAAACCTAACTATATCCAAGTTTAGCAGGAGACTGAGACTGGGATGGGCTGGATGAGCCTCACTGTTTATAAATCAGGAGTGCTAATAAAAGTAAAGCTTTGGAAGCTCCCATGCCTGCCTTGGTCATCAAGGGCCAGTCTCACTTGGAATGCAGACAAACAAACCATCAGTCTGCCTGTAGATGTAAGCTGGGTCACTGGGAACACGGAACAACCCTATAAACTTGTGTTTACCCCTATAAACCTAGACTTCGTGGCATGGACAAATGTGTCTGTGAGACTGACCACACCCAGGACAGCTTTCAGTGTGTCCCCTCTCAGCCCTCTCCTGTGTTCCAGAGGTGCTCTGAGTAGATCATTTGTAATGCAGCAGATGAAATCAAAATCTCACTGAGCAGTTCATCTATCAGAACCCTGACAAACTGAAGGGTAAGTAACTCGACTGTCACCAGAGTTAGTGATCAGGATCTAGACACCAGGGCTCTACTGCTCAACAAATATTTGTTAGCATGAAAAAAAAAAAATCCAGGAATGACTAATTTACCAGCTAACAACACCCTCACAGATAGTGCTGTGTGAGCTGGTGCACTGTCATGATGCAAGAGCCACACCTTTCTTATGCCAAGATTTTCAATGAAGATCTTCTTGTTTCTTTATCCATGTTTACTTGGTCTGCTATGCTTCTCACAGTCAACCAATGATTTTAATGCACAATTTGATGAGTTTTTACAGTGTTTTCATCAGTTCTGCTTGTTACTAGCCACCCGGACTTCTCTTCATCAGTGACACTTTCTCTTCCCTCAGAAAAATATTTAATCCATTTGTACACTGCTGTTCTCTTCATGGCATTATCTCCAGAAACTTGGACTCACATGTCCCCAATTTCACTTCCTCTTTTGCCAAGTTTAACAAGAAATTTGTAAATGTTTAATTCTTGCTCTAATTCAAGCTCTGACAACCTTCCAACAGCACCAAGAACACAACAACAATAATGAAGGCCGCTCAGCAAGACATGCCACATGTCAACATGAACACAGCTTTGAGACCAAGGTTATGAAACCTTGCCAAGTTGTTTGCACAGTGATGTCAATGCTAAGGACACAGTGGAAGTTCAAGAACTTAATTGTCAGACCTCATAATCCTGAGAATAGCCATATTTCATTGCAGGTGAAGACTGGAGTAAGATTTCAGATGAGGACGTCAGAGCTATGATGGGTACCAGAAACTACTTTGTGTGTTGGGAAAGTTCTGGAGGCAGGTAGAGACAGCAACCCTAGCTGCTCTTCCCTGGCCTCCTCCAGCTCCAGACTGACCTGTCCTTGACCTTGCAAGGAGAGCAAATGATGGCAGAGGAACTGCAGTGACAGTAACGAGGAGGGTTTAAGAGACTGATCTCCCAGAATGATGCTGAGATGTTTCTGGGACCAATATTGAATGATAAGCAAGAAGGTGATGGTGGTGCTTTGTCATTCACAGTCTCACAAAACACCTCCCTTTGTATAAACTGCCGCTTAGAACAGTTATCCTCAAGCCACCTGGTTTATCTAGATAATCCGAGGAGCTTCTCCCAAATACGTATGAGCAGGAACTTTAAACAGGCAATCTTGGACCCAACTGGCTCATTCTCCCCATTTGGGGGATATGCTAAGGAATGCCACAGCTCTGTGAAATAGAGCTCAGAAGCCATGAGGCTAGATGACTACGCTGAATATCATACTTAATATTCACTCGAAATCCTGGCATTTAATTTTTTTTTTTTTTTTTTGAGACAGAGCCTCAAGCTGTCCACCAGGGTAGAGTGCTATGGCTTCACTGCTCACAGCAACTTCCAACTCCTGGGCTCAAGCGAGTCTCCTGCCTCCGCCTCCCAAGTAGCTGGGACCATAGGCGCCTGCCACAACGCCCGGCTATTTTTTGGTTGCAGCCATTATTGTTGTTTGGTGGGTCCGGGCTGGATTCGAACCCACCACCGTAGGTGTATGTGGCTGGCACCTTAGCCACTTGAGCCACAGGCGCCGAGCCACTTGGCATTTAATATTTTAGAAGCCTATAAAATAGTCATTCCTTTTTATTCCCCCCAAATATACAACCACCATTATTTTTCTTAAAATTTTACTGGGAGTAATTGTCTCCTTTTGCATGTAAAACACGCATCTTGACCCTGACCACTTGGGATGTCTATGTGACAGCAAACTGTATCCTGGCAGTGACAGAAAAGGCTTTTCACCACAATTCCTGTAACCTCTTCCCAGTCCAGAATGAAAAAAATTTCAACCTGTCAAACAAAAGCTAAGTATGCTGTGGCCTGCACACATCTGAGAAGTGGGTAGGTCTGCCCTGAGAAATCGAGGGAATGGTGGTATGAATGCACAAGAAAATGTAACAAAGAAGGAACACTGTCCCGTCACCTGATGAGAAGTTTTGAACGCCTCCGAGTATATTCATAACATCTTCTTTCATTTTGTTCGAAATACTATAAACTCTAATAATTTGGGACATTCATATTTAAATATAAATTAATGCATTCTCAAGTAGAATAAAGATTATCCAGTCTATCCTAATTACCCCCTATACCATTAAGTCATCTAGTGATTCCTAATGTACTGTGTCCCTTATAAATGCTTTGTAAGTTTCTTGAGAAAAGCTATCAAGATTCAACTACCTTCTTGAGACTACAGTTATTTTGTGAGCATTTATTTGTTAATTTCTAAAATCTAAACATCTTTCCATGTTTAACATGTACCTTCTTCAGAGAAGTTTCTGGATGCATTTTTCTAATTAATACTAGAGAGCAAAAACGTTAGATGTGGTTTTACAAGGTACGATTACGCTGAGAGGTTAGAAAATGTGCATGTTGTAACTATCAGATATACTCTGTTCATAAAACCCAGGGACTACAACACACTACCACAAGGTGGTAGTGGTGCTATGCCATGCTCAGGATTTTCTTTCTGAGATGTGAATGGAACCGGGCTTTCCACCCCCCCCCCCCCAACGTAAATCCTTCCCTGTATCTGGTGAGCAGCATATGCATAACTGTTACAAATGGGTTAAAGACAAACCCATCCTTCAAATTCTGACTTTACTTCTTCCTTTATCAAATATTCTTCCCCACTTCCAAAAATAATCCCTCTGCCCACCCTGTGACATTTTAATGTAACCACTTTCCCAAACAGCCACAAAGATGCAACTGTTTTGATGTGGCCTAAAATAAATAACTAAACCTTATATCTTTTTAAACTAGTAATCTCATCGCAAAGCTGGGTCTCACAGTGCTGCTGTGCTTCCAAATTCCCACACCTAGAAGGCAGTTCATGGCTGAGGCAGGGATTGGAGGTCAGTGTATAAATGGGCAGGGCGGGAAGGGAAGCTGGGTGAAGCGTAGGTGTCTGAGGTAACCAGAAGTCATATACCTACCACGCGTGGCTACCTCAGAAAGGACTCATCATGCCAAATCTGCATGTTTTCTGAAATTGTAATTCTATCTCAAATAATCTGCCTCTCTAGTCCTTTAGTTCTTCCCCCAAAGAATATCTGGGTCCCAACTGCATAAGAAATTCTGTTAGAAATCTGCCAGCTGTTTGAACTCACAGATGGATAGACAGACAGACAGACAGGCAGACATACACACAGACACACATCTGTTATGTTTAATATCATGAACTCCAATCCAACGATGGCTTTGATGGGCAGGACTGATACTCCTAAAGGATACCTCAGTTCTAGCAGATTTTATTTCAAACTATGTAAATTGTTTACAGAAATGAACAGAGTCGAGTGTGACAGTTCTCCGTGATTAGGATGGGACAGAGAAAAGGTCAGAGACGAAGGCTGCGCAAATGACTAGCTAAAACAGCTACGCATACACAAATATGTCCCCAGACACAGGTTCTACGCTTTGGTCAGGACAGTGCATTTCTTTGCCTGGAATTGTCCTTTATCTTTCATTTAATCCTTCTCAGACATCTTCAACATCTTTTCTAGCACCTGCCAAAAACTTTTAACTTCTGTACATTGTTCATTCTTCTGTCTTTGCACTGTAGTACAAGAATTTGTCCGCATCCTGCACAAGCATACAGAGCTGTGGCCTGGGTTCCCATCTCGGGTCCACAGCTGACCATGTTAGCTATGGAGATGGCCATTGTTAAAGACTTAATGGGCTCGGCACCTGTGGCTCAAGTGGCTAAGGCGCCAGCCACATACACCTAAGGTGGTGGGTTCGAATCCCTAGCCTGGGCCCGCCAAACAACAATGATGGCTGCAACAAAAAAAAATGGCCAGGTGTTGCGGTGGGTGCCTGTAGTCCCAGCTACTTGGGAGGCTGAGGCAGGAAACTCGCTTGAGCCCAGGAGTTGGAGGTTGCTGTGAGCTGTAATGCCATGGCACTCTACCCAGGTGGACAGCTTGAGGCTCTGTCTCAAAAAAAATAAAAAGACTTAAATGTATTATTTAAGGTTTCCATGCCTGAGTTTCTCTTCTTCATGGATAATAAAATAACAACCCCCTCATAGGGATGTTGTGAAGGCTCAATGAGTCAATGTGTGTGAAGTATTTGCAAAAGCCCTTGACACACAGTGCTCAAAAAACATTAGAAGGTTCTGTGTCCTTCTGCTCCTGGCCTTCATTAGACAGTAAACTTCCAAGTCAGGCTCGTGTCTACTCCATCTCTTTATTCTTGGCACTCAGCACTGCACGTACCCCCTTGGTGCACTTACAATTCACTAGTTAAGCTAATTCCAACTCTTCCTTCTGTCTCTTCCACCTCTGACTGTTCCCTCTCCACCCATTCCTCCCCTTGCCATGACTGACTTTAAAAATTTTTGTCGGCTAGGCGCCAGCCACATACACCTAAGCTGGCAGGTTGGAATCCAGCCCAGGCCCACCAAGCAACTATGACGGCTGCAACCAAAAAATAGCCAGGCGTTCTGGCGGGCACCTGTGGTCCCAGCTACTTGGGAGGCAGAGGCAAGAGACTCGCTTGAGCCCAGGAGTTGGAGGTTGCTATGAGCTGTGATGCCATAGCACTCTACCCAGGGTGACAGCTTGGGGCTCTGTGTCAAAAAAAAAAAAAAAAAAAACTTTTGTCACCTCTTGATTATGTACGAGGTTGCAAGCTATACCTTCCTCTCCATTTCTACAAAACTTCTTTTAAAACAATGCATCCTCTTGCCGCCTCCTGCTTTTTCCTTTTTCCAGCGGTACAGCAGACATTAGAGCTTCTGCTCCCTCCTTTTCAAGAAAACTGCCCCTTGGCTATTTCTAATTACAGGCTCAGGGTCAAATCTCTTTCAGTGAACTTCCCTCCCATAGCTCCAAGTTATCTCCTCTAAATACACCCAGAACTCCTAAAATAAATTTCTACATTTATCCCTAATTTTTCACTCCTGCTCCATTGACAACTGCCTACTTGGCATCTCCACTTGAAGACGGCGTTGCCACCTGAAACTCGACATTTTATTTCACGCAATCCATGCCTTAGTGTCATACAAAAACACTGGCCTGTCTTCAGGAAACCTAGATGCTGATTCCAAAAAATCCAGCGCCTGCCACAGCGAGTTTGCTCCTCTTCCTGTGACCTCATCTGTTAGCAGCAGCATCAATTCCCTGAGCAGCGGGCCACCACAGTCCCTGAACTTCCAGCTATCTTTTATTTTCCCTTAAATTATTTAGTCTGCCAGCAAAAGGTTTCTGAAAAACAGTCTTCCTTTTTGCTGCTATGGCCAGTGCCCCAATTCTCATAACTTTATTACTTCTCACCTAGACTATCCTGTAAGGAAACGGGTCAGGACCAGCACTCTGGGAAGAATCTCCTGACAGCCAGCAGGGCTGGGACCACCACCCATGCCAGCAGCATGTGGAAGAGACTGCCCCACTGAAGTTTGGCCCACTTGTGAAAAACAACTCTTCTCTCGATAACCCATAATAAACCAGAGGCAAGTCAGCACACTCAAACGAGACTTTACTAAGGGCTGTGTGTGTGTGTGTGTGTGTGTGTGTGTGTTTGCGGGGGAGTAAACAGAGAGCCCCATTTGAGACAACAGAACAAAATCCCCCTTGTCCTCCAGGCCTGTGAGCCCAAAGAGGGACCCTAGGCTCTTCTTGACTTAGCTCCCCACAGACATACCAGGTGGTCCCCTGTGGCCAAGAAGCACAGGCTCAGAGAGACCCCACACTCACGGTCTACTCACCAACCCAGCCAGCCCCTCCGGCTGCCTGTGTGCGGTCCGTCCTCACAGTTCTCACCCCTCTACTCACGGGGATGCCACCTTACTCGGGCAGGCCTCAGCCTCAACTGAATACCACAGTCCCACGACAGCCCCACTAGTCACACAAGAAAGTCACACGGACATAAAGTCACACGGACATAAACATATCTGTCCTTACACAAAACTAGCCCTCCCCCCAAACTCCGCATACTCCCTCCTTCCAGAGTGGTTTCCTTATGAAACAGATCTCATCCGCTCACTGGTCTGTTCAAAATCTTTATCGGTTGTTCATAAACCCCAGAATGAAGCACAGCCCCTTAATTCTACATTGGAGGCTCTTCACTGCCACTTGGCAGACCCCTCTAGGGGCTTCCATCCCCACTCCTCCTGCACTTTCCGCTCCTGGAATGCTGGTCTACCTGCCAGCAGCCAAATGAAACGCTTCCTTCCATCCTGGGTCTTCTATTTGGCTGTCAATCCACGGACCCCAAATGCACCTTCCAGGGCCTTTCCTCCCATGACTCAACTTTCAGTGCTGGACTTAAAAACCGCCCTGCCAAGTGTCACTCAAGAAGCGCTCACTCATTTGCAGTTCCGTGTTCTCAGCTGTCCCTTATCCTGCCCTACTTGTGAAAAGTAACCGATTCACATGGCAGAGTGAAGCACTAGGATTACAGTTACTCTGAAGTGCTTCTCTCCCTCACTCTGCATTATTTTCAGTGGTACATGAATTCTGAAATCTCTATCATGCTATGAAGAGAAAATAAATCACTCAGAAGTTCAAGTTGTTACTCTTTAGAAGCTTGTCTGGCCTCATCCCCCAACCCCTAAACAGCAACCTAGGATCCAATTGATTTGATTTCTTCTTCATCCTGCCCACTCCACTCCACTTGAAAACAGCTGTCTTGAAAGAAGTGGATGTTTCTGTTGCTCCAGGGATGAGTGGAACATGTGCTTTCCCTTCCTTCAGTTCACACGTCCCTACATCCTGAATGTCAGACCATATGGCGGATGGTCCCTTTATTATAACACATAGAACTTGGCATCACTCCCCGGGTAGGGAGTAAGGCAGCACCACAGGATGGCAGCTGTGGATTTGCCGGCAAGAAAGCTCCTGCCGAAGAAATTCCTGTGCCACCCAGGAGCAAGCCCCCTCCTAAGTAACCTCTAATAAACTCATCGAACTCACCAATCTGGACTTGTCGGAGTTGTTTTTGGTCTCTTGGATATCTCTGTTTGGAGAGCAATTTTCCATACTGTCCTGGGACTTTGACGAAACACTGGGCCTCCCAGCTACAGTCTCAACTTCCTCACCTTTCTTGCATGTGGCCACGTGACCAAGTAAGGACCGACAGGACATGAGTAAAAGTGACGAGTGCAAATTAAGGCGTCACCTCCAGGACACCTGGCCTGGGCTGGGACTCTGCCACTTGCTCTTCCTACTGGCTGGGAAGGGTGATGACTTGGGCAACCTTGTAAGCTGCCCAGTGAAACTACATTCCCCTCCCCCCCCCCCCCCGCGCCCTATGTGAAGTCTGATGCATCCACGTGACCAAAGCTTACCAATGAAATGTGAGAAGTCTGGGGGCCACTTTGGCCTAGGCTTTTGGGCCTCTCTCCTCCTCCTGTTCTCATGCTCTACTTTCTCACTGGAACCTGGACATGGTGACACAATATTAACCACACAGGCAAGGACAAGCCTCTGGGAGATGGCAAGGAAACAACACAGGAGGAACATCGGTCCTGGAACAGCTCCACGCAAAAGGCGGGCCCACCCCAGGAGCTTTCCTCGGACTGTAAGACGAGAGAGAAATTCTGTGTTCTCTAAGTCTCTGAAGGGTGAGATTTTCATTATTACAACTCGGTAACTCTAACAGCCAAGCTGTATTCGAGTGACCTCTCCAGCTATGGATCACATACCTCTGAGCTGTTATTGATGAGGGAGAAATACACTTTCATATTGTTTAAACCACTATATTTCAGGGTTTTAGCACAGCAGGTTATTTATACATAATGTGTCCCTACTATCTAATTTGTAATTAGTCATTTTCAATTAATTATTTTGCTCATTGCATATGATAGGTACAAGACTCTGTCCAACACCCATTTGGTGTCCAACAGCCTGATTTGGTCTAGGCATCCACTCTTTCTCCCCAAGTCATGTGCTTAAGGAATGCTGCCTCTATTCCTAACTCCAGTGAGTATGTGCTCATTAGTTTAACAAATGGCTTATGAAGAGGCCTTTCCCCTTACCATCAGTAATTAGCTCAGAGGTAAGATGTGACCCAATTCCGGCCAATGAGCGATGAATGAGTGGAGGCGTCCCGGGGGGTCTGCTTTTGGTCCTCCACAAGAGGCGGCACATTTTCTGTCTGCTATCTGGACATGACACCTGGAATTGATTCAGGCACTTTGCTAAGGATACAGGTAAGGAAAGGAAAGCAAACCCTTGAGCATCACAGAAGTGGAGAGCCTTCCCTTCCTCCAGGCACTTAAGTCAGTATGATTTAGAGTGTTTTGGTACCTGCAGCTGACGGCATCCTAACCGACAAAGTATAACAAGAGTCCCCAGATTATGAACATAATAAAGAAACCAATCTTAAAAGTGAAATAGAAATAATATACAACCCTCATCCCAGTCTTAATAGACTCCTCCCTTCCCAGTCATTAAATATGGAAGGAACACAGCTGATTACCAGCAGTGGCGTCACATCACAGGGCCCCCTTACCACCATGCACAGAAGGAAAGCCGGCTGTGCTCAAGTAACATTCTCCACGTACCTTACTCTGAACTGAAAAGGGCAATCCACAAAACCACGTGGCTTCAAATTACCTAGACTGTAAATCCCCAATAAATATATAACACTGAATCCCTTACCCAGGCTTCAGGGTAATCCTGGAAAGGGATGCCAAAATCTGATCTCACTGGTCCATTGAACCACTTTTGTTTCTTCAATCAGGCACACTGCCGGTTTTCATTGTTTCACTTACTCCCTACTAATTTTCAGCACAGCTCTTGCAGTGGTTCTCAACCCTCCTAATGCTGTGGCCCTTTAATACAGGTCCTGTGGGTCGTGACCGCTGTCTTAGAGCCTCTCTAAACATCCTCATTAAATGCCAAATCATAAAAACATTTTATATTTCAGTAGGGAAAATGCCCAGGCACAAACTGCAAACTTTTATTCAAAATTAAAGTTTCTCCCCTCCTCCAGTCTCGGCTTTTCCAGACACTGGCAGAGTTTTTTCTCTTAGCTTTGTCAGTTCCTTCCTTCAATTCATAAGTCAGAGCATCCCAACTCCTCCAATGGGGCTTCTCCATTTGTTTCGCAGGGATTTTCCTGCCAAGAACAGGGTTTTGCAGCTCCCAGGGCTCAAGCAACACTTGAAATACTTGACCTCGGGTGGTCAGTTAGAACACTGACCACCCTCCAATGTCTGCATCTTGGATGGGCACATCTCCAGCCTCTACCACCAAAGTCATATCAACTCTGGCAGGAAGGGCTCTTGGGTGGGGCTACTGTTAAAAAAGACCACCGGGCCGTCTCCTGGTCCCTAGAAAGCAGGTCTGGCCACCTTGTGGTTAGGGAAAGCACAGCTGTCTGTTCTTATGCTGAAGCCAAGCAGGTAGGTACGGCTCAGTGTTTGACCTCTAAACTTTCCTAGTCCTGGGTTAGTGTCCCCACAGCATACCGAGGACACAGGTCAAGTCTCCTAGTCCCCTCTCAGCTCTGGGAGAGATGGGATCATCCCTTCCTGCCTTCCCAGCCCCTGTCTTGGACTCTTCGGCTTTAATCACACCATGAAGACGTTGGGCCAAGGGTTATGAACCTTCACCAAGGCATGTGACGCAGCTGCCACTATTGTTGTGTTTGCACTGTGTGGGGACTCAGCCAAAACTGAGACAGAATGAAAACCACCTCAACATCCTGTTTCACTTGTTTTCCTGAATCCAGTATGTTTACCTCCTCCAAGGTACCCTCCGTCCGATGTCTGGAATGGATTGTCTTTCCGTTGCCACAATTTCTTTTCTGTAACAGTGTTTCCCGCCCCCCAATCCCTCCCTCCCACTCACACACACACGCCCCTCTTGTTACATGGACATTATCTTTTTTCTGTGTCTCTCTTTGTTGCCACTGTCACATCTCTAAAATCAACTGTCTTTACTCATCACTTCTGGACCTTCATCAGACATTTCCTTCTGAACCATCTCCAAATACATTTTTCCTCTAGAAGTCCCTGAAACAGAACTCTCAAGCCCCCTGTCACCAGCACGGTCCAACAAAACTTTCTGCAATGATGAAAACATTCTATGTTTGCAAGTCCACAAGCCAAACATAACCACTCAATGGTCACTAGTAAGACTGAGAAACTGAATGCATATTGTTGTTCGTGATTTTAACTGATTTTAGTTTAAATAGCTGCATATAGCTAGTGGCTACTTTACTAGACACGACAGCTCTCAACAAATCAGACAGCTTGCTACCAGCTCTCAATCGACCTTAATGCTGTATTATTTGGTACTCCTATTGCTCCTCCAAGAAATTTTCTTTATCCATAAGTTTGAGAAGCCTATTTTTAAAGAATGTGCAAAATTTACATCAATGAGCCTAAGAGGCCAGTCTGAGCTGGGGAAATAACATGAATATATGCAGAGCATAATTAATCAACAAATGGTGTGTGCTTAGGGAAGGGATGAGACAGGAGTGATGGGAATGGCCAGACTAGAACCGAGGATGAGGGGATAGATTTGTGAGGGACGGAGAGGGAACTCGATGGAAAAGCTACAGACAGATCATTAAGACCACCGGCAGCAGAAGGGAAGTTATGGGAGTAAAAACTCAAAGAAGATGCTTAGAGACGAGAAAACAAAGACTTGCTTGGGGTCACAGAGCATTTTGCAGCAAGCTATATAACTAATATCTAAGTCTACTTTCCTCCAAAGCAGGGTTTGAGTTTCAAGCTTTTAATTAAAAGCGTCAGTGTCTTGGCTCCACGCCTATAGAACAATGGTTACAACACCAGCCACATACACCAAGGCTGGCAGGTTCGAACCCAGCCCCAGCCAGCTAAACAACAACGATAACTACAAAAAAAAATAGCCAGGCTTTGTGGCAGGCACCTGTAGTGCCAGCTACTTGGGAGGCTGAGGCAAGAGAATCACTTAAGCTCAAGAGTTTGAGGTTGCTGTGAGCTGTGATGCCACAGCACTCTACTGAGGGCGACATACTGAGACTGTCTAAAAAAAAAAGTTTTGAGGGAGAAAGCTGGAAAGTGCTGAAGCCAACTATGTTCACCCAAGAGTAAGGAGGGTTAAACTCCTACAGGGTGATTTCTAAATAATCTTAGCAGCAGATTCTCAATAGACAAAATATGTAAATTAGATGTTTTATTAATGTAAATTCAACTTAAGTGGGTGAAATTAGATATCATGAAGTCTACTAAGCTTCGGCGGTATCAAACATGTAAATTTTTGACGTATTTGTTTGCGCATGTTGTTTTTCATTACTGTTTTTGAAATGTTTGAAAGCACATTAAGAAATAAAATAAAGAACAAATTCGTAAGCACCTCAGCCCAGGTCGGGGTCTGAGGTCCCCAAGGCCATCATCCTGCTTGATGGTTTTCCACAGCACCTGCCACCTTCACAGGAAGCACACAATTGACTTATTCATGCTACTTATGATTTGTATATGTTTTGTTTACGGCTGCATCTAGTTGCAAATCAGTTGCCTGGCACATCGCTGGGATTCAAATATTTGTTAAATGAATAAAACATCTTTCAAGACATTACCTTTGCTTGCTGGTGCTGCTTCACCTGCAATGAACATGGCCTCAGCACGGCCACTTGCACTTCGGCAACACGAAACTATGCCCAGATACCCTGCAGTTTCAGGTCCTCTCCCCAAACCTCCACCTGCCTTAGGATCCTACAGGAACCCTTCCCTAACACAATCTACTTCCTTCCTGCAATGTTCTAGTCCATGCTTACTGCACTCATGCAGGGGTACAGGTTCCCTCAGGGCCCTCATTCAGCCCCAGCCCTCTGCACAATAACTGGCAGATGGTAGGTGCTTAATCAAGTGTGTTGAGATGCTAGAACTGAATGCACAAACTGAAGACAATATCCCAAAGGAAGAATCAACAAGACCTGATGGTGTGGGATAAAGAAACTCAGTCAGGGTGAGATGAAATCATCCAGGAAAGAGACAATGAACTGTACACCATTAAGTGTACTGCAAACCTATGACTCCCTCATCACAGTGGATAAGAACAGTGGATAAGAAAATTGGAGCCCAATTTGAAACATGCACTTTTAACAAGAGGCTATCCAAGATGAGATGAAACTACTGTTTGCAATACTAGTCCATGCTGATTTTTCTCTACAATGACCATCTGTAGCACTTAAGTCTAATATAAAATTTGGCACTTAATCATGTTTCCTATGAATTTGTAAGTTTTCCAACAAGAAAACTCTTTAGGAAAAAAACACATTTTATAAAAAAGACACTTGCACTCAAATGTTTACAGCAGCATATTCACAACTGAAAAGATATGAAAACAACCAAAGTGCCCATCAACATATGAGTGGATTAATAAAATATGGTATATGTATACACACCATGGAGTACTACTCAGCCATTCATTTATTTAGAGACAGAGTCTGACTTTGTTGCCCTCAGTAGAGTGACATGGCAACACAGCTCACAGCAACCTCCAACTCAGCCATTTAAAAAGTGGAGGCTTGGCACAGGTAGCTCAGCAGCTAGGGCACCAGCCACATACACCAGAACTGGCGGGTTCAAATCCAGCTGGGGCCTGCCAGACAACAATGATAACTACAACCAAAAAATAGCTGGGCGTTGTGCAGGTGCCTATAGTCCCAGTTACTTGGGAGGCTGAGGCAAGAGAATCACTTAAGCCCAAGTGTTTGAGGTTTCTGTGAGCTATGATGCCACAGCACTCTACCAAGAGTGACAAAGTGAAACTCTGTCTCAAAAAAAAGTAAAAATAAAACTAAAAAGTGGTAATCTAGAAACCTAAATGGAACTGAAGACCATTCTTCTAAGTGAAATATCACAAGAATAGAAAACCAAGCACCACAGGTACTCAATACTATATTGGAACTGGCTGATTAACACCTTTGTGCACATAACGGAAGCAAAAAACTCAATGGGAATCAAGTAGGTAGGAGGGGAAAGGAGGGGATGGGTTAATTCACATCTAACTGGTACAGGCACACATTCTGGGGAAAGGGCACTTAACAAATGTAGCGTGAAATATACAAATGCAAATTATGTAACCAAATTGTGTGTACCCCTGCAATACTCTGAAATTTAGAAAAAAATTGAAAAAACTCTTTAATAACTCCCTATGCACTTCAGTATGCTTGTAAGACGTCCTTTCACAGCAAAAATTATTTTTCCCATCTAACAGTAACTCTGAAGCACTGGCTTTAGCTTAAGAATATAATCACCTCATATATGTAGCACTAGCACATATGCACTTATGTGCACACTTATTTAAGTCTACTTGAATGTCTGCAAATTTATGGACTTTTAATATGATTCTCTTTACAAATATGTACTACAAAAACAGGATAGTTTTTTATACTTATGAAATATTCCATGCATCATTTAGATTACAAAGACAGCTTTACACTAGAAACAAGAAGACAATGAAGTCTTTAAGAATCATATACATCAGTCCTCTGATTGATTTTGGAGATGGCATCAAAATGAATGGCTCTCAAAATATGCTACAAGTACCACTACACATTAACAAGCTATTAAGTATTCATTTTAAAATTGTGATATTAATTATTTAATCACCTGTGTGAAGTTTTAATTTCCCGAATTCCCAATTAAAAGTGGCTGATTGAACGCATGCTTTTAGCTCTACTTATTCCCAATACTTCCAAATTACAGCAAAGAGATTTCTGAACAAGCAATGATAAACAAAATGGGAGAGAAGACAAGAGCTGCAGAATTCTGTAAGATACAAAGCATATGGACAAGTGAGAACTGACTTAGCACAATCATTAACAGCAGTGGGGGGTGGTTGAAAATCAGCCCACTGGAACAAGCAAGCCTCAAATGGCTCAAAACTTGGCAGCACCGGATACCTCTGGATGCCAGGGTAAAGATGAAGTTGAGAAGAACTGGTTGAAAATCTGATCTAGAATCACTAAGTTTCCCTTCCTCTCCTACCCCCACCCCCACACCTCTATTTCCAATTTCTTCAACTCAACATAGCCCACCACTGCCCTCCCCACCTTGGAATAAGATGGGAGGTTTGCTGGAGAGAGTCAAACACAGAATGTCTAGAATAGAAGGCCCAAGAATAATCAAAGGCAGGGAGATATTATTGAAAGAAAAAGGAGCATTACGCAATAACTTCAATGTTGGATATTGAGAACTCCCCAAACTGCCTGATCCATGGGCTCCCACCAGTCACCCGCAGTAAGGGCTACAACGTTCCATTAGAAGGGTCTTCTTTGAGGATCTGATAAGTGAAAAGGAAAGACTTTCAAGGTTACTGACATCAGAGGTTAGAAACAAAATGACTAGTACGGTTAACAGTGAAGCACACAGTTGACAAGTTCCACCTGCACAGACACAGAGACACTACTCAGCTTTAACTGTGCTCTTGTTCTTGTATGTGTAGCTATACACACACACACACACACACGAATAGATATATATATATATATGTATACATGAATCTGTGTATATTTATCTATCTCTCTCAAGACATTTTTAATGCAATAGAAGAGTTAGAAAATAAAGTTGAGGAAATCTCCCCCCCCCAAAAAAAGAATAAAAGATAGAAAATGAAGGGGATAAGGAGGATAGGAAAATTAGTGGAGGAGGCCCAACATCCAAATAATAATGATTCCCAAAAGAAAGAACAGAGAAAAAAGAGGAAGAGATAATTCAGGGTGAATTCTCAAAACTGAAGACTGAAAGGAGATACAAAAAGTCCATACAATGCATAAAAATGAACCTGTGAGAATTTCACTGTAGGTTTCAGATCCCCAAGGAAAAGAAAAGATCCTGAAAGCTTCCAGAGAAAAGGGGGTGGAGGGAATTAAATAAAACATCAAAATCCAGAGTCTAGAAGATTTCTCAATTCTAGAAGACAGAAGATAGTCGAGCAATGCCTTCCATGTTCTGAGAGGAAAGAGGTTTCCCAACTAGAAATCTAAACCCAGCTGATCTCTCAATCCAGTACGAGAGAAGAACAAAACCATCTTACACACCGGGAAGCCCAATGCACAGGGCTCTCAGCCAATGTGATCAAATTCATCAGTCCTTGAATAATCTTTGCACCACTGTGGTTCTTGCAACCCCACCTCAAATGATACCTCTGCCTTTAATCAGTCCTCAGTCTCCCAGTAGGGCAGCAACTATATTCATCTTTGCCAATTTCACCACTCCTGGAAGAATGTACAAGGCATTACATTATTAAACAGAAGTTGCTGAAATTCACTGACAGGAGAAAATAGGCAAGCCTGGTATGACTGTGCTATGCTTACCTTCAAACCTGAAGTCTCTTAAAGATTACTTGTTGTAATCTAAAGATACTGAATTTACACAAATCAAAACATAATTATTTGTAAAATTTAAAAAATTTAATCCTATTAAGAGAATAACAAGCAACACAGAAACAACATAATTTCAAATTATGCTGAAATCTGATACTTGTTCCCTAAATTTAGACAGAGGTTTGGTTCAAACTTTTAGTTGTTTTTTTTTTGGGGGGGGGGGCGGGGCTGGGTTTGAACCTGCCACCTCCAGCATATGGGGCCAGTGCCCTACCCTTTTGAGCCACAGGCTCCATCCCTGGTTCAAATTTTTAAACTAGAATATCAACAAATCCACTGTTACCAGTCAAGTAGTGAAACAGATTATAACCTCAATCAAACTAATTATAGCAATATTAGGCATCTTAAATGGTACCAAATAAAAAACTGTTGTATAGAAGAGGAATATATACATACACATTCACAGAGATACACAGAAATGATAAAATTTTAAATTCATTTTAAGAAAAATGGAAAGACTAGGTTGTGTTAGCTTTTCTTCGAAAGAGAAGGAATACAGAAGAAAACTGGAAAGGATAAAAATTTACTAATCATCAGTATCTAATTAAAACGCTCATCAACACTACTAAAAACCCAATTCCTAACTCCAACATTTAATTTCCTCTTTCAACAGGCACTACGCACTCGTTAAAAGTAGTCAGCATTTATTGAGCAGCTACTGTATCTAGGAGAGTATTACAGCAATGCTTTCTACAGTCAGAATAGAAACAAGTCCTTCCCTGGCCCCTTCCTATCGTGCTCCAAGCCCAACCCTTCTATCACGTTATCAAGTTTTTTACCTTATTTCAAGGGTTTGTACTGTCAGTGAATCAGCTGACAGAAACTCCATTCTCCATCTGTTTTCTGCTACCTTTCTACAGGTTTTCTTTTAAAACACAATTACTAAAAAGCTGGCAGGAATTAAATGAATGGTAGCTATGCTGCACATGTATCCTGCGAGATACAGATGTAGGAATCTGTCAATTTGCACGTCTTTCTGAGACTGTGGAAAACAACATATGGGCTTGGCATAAACAAAAATTAATTTGGAATCTCTTTCTTGGCAGAAACTTTACTGTATAAAAATTCAAATCTCCTTTTTAAATAAAACTCGTAAGTGGTACACTGTCGCACATTTGGCTCTTAACTCTATGCAACAGATAACGCTCAGTTCCTCATGCAGATCTAGGCATGTGAGAAGTAGGAAGGTAAGAGGTAACCCCCTTTATGAAGCATGAAAATTCAACCAAGCACTACTGACTGCAGAGATACCAACACAGACCTCTCTGAAGCTCTTGATGCTTTTCACAAACCCACCTAAATTCTAGTATGTCTCTCAAATCCAAGTCTAAATTATGATTAGAAAAATTTATATTTAAAGATGAAAATGGTACTAAAAATTCTGCATCAAAGTTTGCTTTTTAAAGCTGCTTAAAATCTTAAAGTATAACCAGAGCTGATAAATTGCTGCTGAGCACTACTTTAACATCTTCTTTATTATATATTAAACAGTTTCTGCAAGTGGTTTTATTGCTGTAAAATACACATAACATAAAATTTGCCGGCCTAACATTTTTAAGTCTACAGTTCAGTGCTATCAAGTACATTCACACTGTTGCCCAACAATTTCCAAAACTGCTCATCTCGCAGGACTGAAATGCTATGTTCACTGAAAACACACCCCCACCTACATTCCTATCCCTCCCAGTTCCTGGCAACCACGGTTATACTTTCTGTCTCCGTAAGTTGGACAGCTCTCGGTACCTCGTATTAAGTGGAATCACAGAATACTCATCTTTTCATGACTTTCTTATTTAAGCCAACACAAACTCCTCGAGCTTCGCCCATGTGGCAGCCTGTGTCATCATTTCCTTCTGGTTTACGGCTGATTAGTATTCCACTACATGTACACACCACATTTTCTTGATCCATTCATCCATTCAATGACACGTGGACTATCTCCACCTCTTGGCTATTGTGAATGAATGTGCTGCTATGAATATGGGTGTACGAATATCACATTGCGACCCTATTTTCAATACTTTTGAGCATATATTCAGAAGTAGAATTACTGAATTATAGTCTTTGTCCATGCGTGCTGCTATAATAAAATATTACAGACTAGGTAATTTATAAAAAATGGAAATTTATTTCTCAGAGTTGTGAACGCTGGGAAGTCCAAGATCAAGTTGCCAACAGATTCAGTATTCTTGAGGGCTGCTGTCTCTGCTTCCAAGATGGCTCCTTGTTGCCATATCCTCCAGAGGGGAGGAATGTCACATCCTCACATGGCAAAGAGCAAAGCCAAAGCAAACCTTCTCCCTCAAACCCTTTCTTTCTTTGTAAGAGACAGGGTCTCACTACATTGACTATACTGGAGTGCAGTGGCAGGACCACAGCTCACTGCAGCCTACATATAGCTCCTGGGCTCAGATGGTCCTATCTCAGCCTCCCACATAGCTGCAACTACACAGACACATGTTGCCATGCCCAGCTATCTTTTTCCTTTTATTAAGAAATAGTATCTCGGCTGGGTGCCCGTAGCTCAGTGGTTAGCGTACCAACCACATGCTCTGGGGCTGGTGGGTTTGAACCTGACCCAGGCCTGCTAAACAAACAAACAAAAAGAATAGCCAGGCATTGTGGTGGGTGCCTGTAGTCACAGCTACTAGGGAGGCTGAGCAAGAGAACTGCTTGAGCCCAAAAGTTTGAATTTGCTGTAAGCTATGATGCCACAGCACTCCAACAAGGGTGACAAAGTGAGACACTGTTGGAAAAAAAAAAAAGAAAAGAGTATCTCATTTTGTTGTCAAGGCTGGTCTTGAATTCCTGAGCTCAACTGATCCTACTGCCTTGAATTCATGAGTCACCATTCTGAGAGTCTAGATACTGGGAAACTACAGGTGCACCTGCAGAATGGATTTTTTTAAATAATACAACTATGTGCTGCTTACAAGAAACTTACCTTAATCATAAAGACACATGTACACTGAAAGTAAAGGGGTAGAAAAAGATATTTCATGCAAATAGAACACAAAATCAAGATGAAGTATCTGTAATTACGTCTGATATAACAGACTTTAAGTCCAAAATTGGAAAAATAAAAGACAAAGAAATTCATTATATGATGAAAAAGGATCAATTCAGCAAAAGGATATAACCAACCTAAATATATATGCACCCAACATTGTAGGACCTAGATTCACAAGACAAGTACTACTGACCTAATGAAAAAGACAGCAACACAGAAACAGTGGGGGCTTCAACACCCCACTCAGAGTGCGGCAGAAAAAGATCATCTAGGGAGAAAATCAACAAAGAACCATTGGAATTAAAGTGAACTTTAGACATTTACGGAACATTCTACCCAACGACTAAAGAATATATATTCTTTTCACTAGCACATGGAACATTCTCCAAGAGAGACCACATGTTGGTCCACAAAACAAATCTTAACAAATTTTAAATACAAAAAATCAAGAATCTTCTCAGATCATGATTAACTAAAGCTAGAAACAAATACAAACAGGTACTTCAGAAACTATACAAATACATGGAAATTAAATAAAATGCTCCTGAAAAATCACTGGATCAGTGAAGAAGACAAAAAAAATTTTTAATTCTTTTTCATGAATGAAAGTGAAAACACAAAACGCCAAAACCAGTGGGATACAGCAGAAGCAAGGCTGACAGAGAAGTTTATAGCATTAAATGCCTACATGAAAAACAGCAGAGAGATCACAAATTAACGATGTAACATCAGACCTCATGGAAGAGAAATAAAAGAAGAAATCAAATCCAAAAGTTAGCAGAAAAAAATAAATAACTAAGATCAGAACAGAACTAACTAGATACTAATATATATGTATATGTGTGTGTGTGTATATATATACATATATATATGGCCACCAACAGAAATAAAAATTGGTTCTTTGAAAAGATAAAATAGAAAAACCACTAGTGAGACTGGCCAAGAAACAAAACATGAGACATAGAACATGTATGAACAATACATTCAAAACTAAAAAACCTAGAAGAAATAGATGAATTACTGAAAATATACAACCTCCTGAGATTGACCCAGGAAGAAATAGAACTACTGAGTAGATAAAGAAGGGTAGCAAGATTGAAAAAATAATTAAAAATCTCCCCATCCCAAAGAATCCCAAGACCAAACTGACTCACAGCAAAATTCCACCAAACATATAATACAAAGAACTGGTAGCAGCCCTATTGAAACTATTCCAAAAAATTGAGAATTAGGGAATCTTCCCTAACACATTCTACAAAGTTAGCATCACCCTGATACCGAAGCTAGGAAAAGCTGCAACAACAACCAATATCTGATGATCAGGTATGCAAAAATCTCCAACAAAACGCTAGCAAACTGAATCCAACAGCATATCAAAAGGATAGTTCGCCACAACCAAGTGGCTTTCATCACAGGGATGAGAGGATGGCTCAGCATTCACAAACCAATAAATGTGAGTTACTACCTAAACAGAATTAAAAACAAAAAACAAACAATCATCTCAAAAGATGCAGAAAAGGCATGCAATAAAAGCCAGCACCACTTCACGATTTAAAAAAAAACCTTCACAAACTTGGTATAGAAGGTATATAGCTCAAAATTATAATAAGTGCCATCATTTGACAAACCCAGAGGCAACATCATACTGAATGGGGAGAAGTTGAAATCATTCCCCCTAAGAACTGGAACAAGACAAGGATGCCCACTTTTACCACTTTTCTTCATCACAGTACTGGAAGTCCTAGCCAGGGCAATCAGTCAAGAGAAAGAAATAAAGGACATCCAAATTAAAAAAAAAAAAGGAAGTCAATTTTCCCTGTTTGCTGATAATATGATCTTATACCTAGAAAACCCTAAGGAGTCCTCCAAAAGACCCCTAGATTAGATAAATGAATTCTACACAGTCTCAGGTAATAAAATCAATATACAAAAATCAACAGCATTTCTATAGACTAACAACCACTAAGCTGAGAACCAATTAAGAACTTAAACCCATTTAAAACAGATGCACAAAATAAAAATAAATAACCGAGGAATAAATCTACCCCAGGAGTTGAAAGCTCTCTACAAGGAGAACCACAAATCACTGATAAAAGAAATCACAGACAACACAAACAAATGGAAAAACATTCCATGTTCATGAATTGGAAGAATCAATAGTGTTAAAATGATCACACTGCCCAAAGCAATCTACAGGTTCAATGCACTTTCTATCAAAATGCCAACATTATTTTTCACAGAAGTAGAAAAAACAATTCTAAAATTCATATAGCTTCACATAAGATCCAGAATAGACTGAGGATTCCTAAGCAAAAAGAACAAACATGGAGGCATCACATTACCTGATTTCAAAATACACTACAAGGCTGTAGCAACCAAAACAACATGGTACTGCCATTCAAGATTAATGAAAAAGAATAGAGAACCCAGAAATAACCCCCTATACTAAAAACCAACTGATCTTCAACAAAGCAGACAAAAATATGCTGGTGCTGGGGAAATTGAATAGCCATTTGTAGAAGAATGAAACTGGATCCTTATATCTCACCATATAAAAAAATTAACTAAAGATGGATTAACAGGCTTGGCGCCTGTGGCTCAAATAGCTAAGGCGCCAGCTACATACACATAAGGTGGCAGGTTCAAATACAGCCCGGGCCCGCCAAAACAACAATGACGGCTGCTACCAAAAAATAGCCGGGCATTATGGCAGGCAGCTATGGTTCCAGCTAATCGGGAGGCTAAGGCAGGAGACTCGCTTGAGCCCAGGAGTTGGAGGTTGCTGTGAGCTGTGATGCCATG
>CAUYTI010082792.1:0-21055 GCA_963575145.1 Galago senegalensis
AAGTGGAGAGAAAAAACAGATCATTCTCTCAAAGAGCTCTGTAGTAATTCAGAGAAAATTAATATTTGTCTTATAGGAATACCTGAAGGTGACAAAGTTGATTCACAAAGAACAGAGGCTCTTCTTCATGAAATTATGAAAGAGAACTTTCCAGACATGCCAAGAGATTCTGAAATTTAGATAAAAGATAGTTTCAGAACCCCAGCATGACTCAACCCAAACAAGACATCCCCCAGGCACATTATAATTACTTCACTAAAGTTAATATGAAAGAGAAAATTCTGAAAGTAGCTAGATGTAAGAAAGCCATAACCTACAAGGGGAAGAATATTAGAATGACAGAAGATCTCTCTGCTGAAACATTTCAGGCTAGAAGAGGATGGTCATTGACTTTTAATCTCCTAAAACAAAATAACTTTCAACCCAGTATCCTGTATCCAGCTAAACTGAGTTTCATTTATGATGGAGAAATTAAATACTTTAATGACATTCACACATTGAAGAAATTTGCTATAACTAAACCAGCTCTCCAGGATATTTTCAGACCTATCCTCCATAATGATCAGCACAATCCTCCACCACAAAAGTAAACTTATCCAGAAACTTTTGATCAAATTCTCACTTCCACAGTAGCAAAAGGATTAAAGATGTCTACTGGACTTTTGAAAAACTCGATACCCCAAATTTTACCAGTCTTATCAATATTCTCAATCAACGTGAATGGCTTAAATTGCCCTCTAAAGAGGCACAGGCTGGCTGACTGGATACAAAAACTTAGGCCAGATATCTGATGAATGCAAGAATCCCATCTTACCTTAAAAAATAAATATAGACTCAGGGTGAAGGGATAGTCATCTATATTCCAGGAAAATGGAAAACAGAAAAAAATAGGTGTTGCAATTTGATTCACAGATACAATAGGCTTTAAACCAACAAAAGTAAGCAAGAATAACGATAGTCACTTTTTATTTATTAAGGATAATACTCAATATGATGAAATTTCAATTATCAACATTTATGCACCCAAACAGAATGCACCTCAATTTATAGGAGACATTCTACTATGCATGAGCAAATTGATTTCTCCCAGCTCCATAATAGTTGGAGTTCTTAATACTCCTCTGGCAGAGTTGGGTAGATCCTCCAATAAGAAGCTAAGCAAAGAAGTTTTAGATTGAAACTTAACCATTCAGCATTTGGATTTAACAGACATCTACAGAACATTTGTTGCTAACAAAATTGAATACACATTTTTCTCATCAGCCCACAGAACATACTCCAAAATTGATCACATCTTAGGTCAAAACTCTAACCTCAGTAAATTTAAAAGTATAGAAATTATTCCATGAATGTGCTCAGACCATCATGGAATAAAAGTTGAACTCAATAACAACAGAAATCTGCAGACTCATACAAAAACATGAAAGCTAAATAACCTAATGCTGAATGATAGGTGCGTCAGATATAAGATGAAGAAGGAAATTACCAAAATTTTGGAACAAAAATATGATGAAGACACAGCTTACCAGAACCTCTGGGATACTGCAAAGGCAGTCCTAAGAGGGAAATTTGTAGCTCTGCAAGCCTTCCTCAAAAAAATAGAAAAACAGGAAGATAACAATCTAATGTGACATCTCAACCAACTGGACAAAGAAGAACACTCCAATTTGAAACCCACAAAAATAAAGAAATAACCAAAATTTGAGCAGAATTAAGTGAAATTGAGAACAAAAGGATTATACAACAGATCACTACTAAGGAAATTGTTTTTTTGAAAAGATCAACAAAGTAGATAAACCTTTGGCCAACCTAACCAAGAAAAAAAGAGTAACATATCTAATTTCATCAATCAGAAATGGTAAAGACAAAATAACAACAGATCCCTCAGAAATTCAAAAAAAAAAACGTAATGAATATTACAAGAAAATTTATTCTCAGAATTATGAAAATCTGATGGAAATCCACCAATACTTGGAAGCATGCCACATTCCAAGACTTAGCCAGAGTGAAGTGGAAATATTGAATATGCCTATATCAAGTTCTGAAATAGCATCAACTAGACAAAATCTCCCTATTAAGAAAAGCCTGGGACCAGATGGCTTCACATCAGAATTCTACCAAACCTTTAAACAGGAACTAGTACTTGTATTACTTAACCTTTCCCAAAATAGAAAAAGAAGGAATACTACCCAACACATTCTGTGATGCAAACATCACCTTGATCCTTAAACCAGGAAAAGAACCAAAAAGAAAAGAAAACTATAGACTAATATCACCAATGAATATTGATGTAAAAATATTCAACAAGATACTAACAAACAGAATCCAGCAACACATCAAACAAATTATACACCATGATGAAGTGGGTTTTATCCCAGGAAATCAAGGCTGGTGCAACATTCATAAAACCATAAATGGAATTCATCACATAAACAAATTAAAAAACAAAAGACCATATGATTCTGTCAATTGATTCATAAAAATCTTTTGATAATATCCAGCATCCATTCATGAACAGAACACTTAAGAAAGTTGGTATAGAAGGGAAATTTCTCTAATTGACAGCAAACCCACTGTCATTATCATATTGAATGAAGTTAAATTGATATCGTTTCCACTCAGATTAGAAACCAGGCAAGGTTGCCCATTGTCTCCAGTGCTCCTTAACATTGTAATGGAAGTTTTAGCCATTGCAATTGGGGAAGAAAGGTAATCAAAGGTATCCATATAGGATCAGAAGAGATCAAACTTTCCCTCTTGGCAGATGATGTGATTGTATACCTGGAAAACACCAGGGACTCTACTACAAAACTCTTAGAAGTGATTAAGGAATACACCAGCATCTCAGGTTACAAAATCAACACTCATAAATCGGTAGGCTTTATATATACCAACAACACTCAAGCTGAAAAAATAGTCAATAACTCTATTCCGTTCACAGTAGTGCCAAAGACGATAAAATATTTGGGATTTTTCTTAACAGATGATGTGAAAAATGTCTATAAAGCAAACTATGAAACTCTAATAAAAGAAATAGCTGAAAATGTTAACAAATTGATATACATACCATGCTCATGGTTGGCCAGAATTAACATTGTTAAAATGTACATACTACCCAAAGCAATATATAATTTTAATGCAATCCCTATTAAAGCTCCACCCTCATACTTTAAAGATCTCGAAAATATAATACTTCGTTTTATATGGAATCAGAAAAAAACTCAAATAGCCAAGACATTACTCAGAAATAAAAACAAAGCAGGAGGAATCAAGCTACCAGACATCAGACTATATTATAAATCGATAGAGATCAAAACAGCATGGTACTGGCACAAAAACAGAGAGGTAGATGTATGGAATAGAATAGAGAAGAGATGAACCCAGCTACTTTCCATTATATTATCTTTGACAAGACAATTAAAGACATTGATTGGGGAAAAGATTTCCTGTTTAACAAATGATGCTGGGCAAACTGGCTGGCAACATGAAGACTAAAACTGGATCTACACCTTTCACTGCTAACTAAGATAGACTCCCACTGGATGAAAGATTTAAACTTAAGACATAAAACTATAAAAATAGTAGAAGCAACTGTAGGGAAAACACTTGAAGAAATCAGCCTGGGTGAAAATTTTATGAGTAGGACCCCCTGGGCAATTGAAGCAGCATCAAAAATACACTACTGGGACCTGATCAAACTAAAAAGCTTCTGCACAGATAAGAACACAGTTAGTAAACAAGCAGACAGCCATCAAAATGGGAGAAAATATTTGCTGGATATATTTCCAAGAAAGTTTTTTTTTTTTTTTTTGAGACAGAGCCTCAAGCTACCCCCCTGGGTAGAGTGCCGTGGCATAGCTCACAGCAACCCCCAACTCCTGGGCTCAAGTGAGTCTCTGGCCTCCACCTCCCAAGTAGCAGGGACCACAGGCACCCGCCACAACACCTGGCTATTTTTTTTTTTGGTTGCAGCCATCATTGTTGTTTGGTGGGTCCAGGCTGGATTCGAACCCACCACCTTAGGTGTATGTGGCTGGCGCCTTAGCCACTTGAGCCACAGGCGCCGAGCCACCAAGAAAGTTTTAATAACCAGAATCCACAGAGATCTCAAACTTATTAGCAAAAGGAGAATGAGTAATGCCATCTCAGGGTGGGCAAGGGACTTGAAGAGAAACTTCTCTAGAAGACAGGCACATGGCCTAGAGATATATGAAAAAATGCTCATCATCCTTAAGCATCAGAGAAATGCAAATTAAAACTACTTTGAAATATCATCTAACATCAGCAAGATTAGCCCATATCCCAAAATCCCAAAATCACAGATTGTTGGCTTGGTTGTGGAGAAAACAGAACTTTTACACTGTTGGTGGTATTGCAGACTAATACGTTCCTTTTGGAAAGACATCTGGAGAACACTTAGAGAACTAAAAATAGACCTGTCATTTGACCCTGCAATTCCTTTATTAGGTATATTCCCAGAAGACCAAAAATCACATTACAACAAAGATATTTGTATCAGAATATTTATTGCGACTCAATTCATAATTGCTAGGTCATGGAAGGAGCCCAAGTGCCAATCTATCCACGAATGTATCAATAAACTGTGGTATATGTACACCGTGGAACACTATGCAGCCATAAAGAAAGATGAAGACTTTACCTTCCTCATGTTTACATGGATGGAGCTGGAACATATTCTTCTTAGTAAAGTATCTCAAGAATGGAAAAAAAAGTATCCAATGTACTCAGTCCTACTATGAAACTACTTTATAGCTTTCACAGGAAATCTATAACCCAATTGTAACCCAAGAATATGGGACAAGGGGAGAGGGAGGAGAAGGGAGGAGGGAGGATGCATGGAGGGAGGGTGATTGGTGGGATCACATCTCTGGTTCATCTTTTAAGGGTACATGTGAGTCTTTCTAAATGATAACATACTGTACCCCATTACAGTATCAATGTACACAGCTATGATTTAATTAAAAAAATCTACAACTTTTAATTTTGGCAGATCAACAGTCCCTCATTTTGAACTTTCATATGTTTGGCTTCCTTAGGGTATAGTGGTCATGGGAATTGTCCTTCTTCAAAATCTTCTAAATATAATATATATGAACAAAATCATTCTTAAATATATTTTTAGATTTTTCACCATTTATTCATTCATTCAGTGGTTTTCAGTGCTTAAAATATTCATCTCCTAGTATAAATAACAAGAACATTTTTTTCAAAATTTCAGATATCTTCCATAATTTGTGTCAAGGCTCACTGGTGGTTACAATAAACATTAAGTACCATCTGATATTCCTAGCTTAACTCTCTGTGCAAAGTTCTAAATTCAAGTATTTCTTTGTTTTTTTTTCTTAATTTCACAATATTATTAGAGTAAACAGGTTTTGGTCATATGATTTGCTTTTGTATATTTGAGGTTAAAGTAATAAATGTGCCCTTCACCCAGAAAATTAAATTAAATTAAAATTGTGGAGCATTCTGGTAGGGTGCATAAATATTAATTATTGAGATCTCTTCATGTTGAATATTTCTTATGACTTTATTTTATACTTGCTCACTGATTTTTATGCCAAAAATTTTAATTATAATACATTCAAGTAACTATATTTCTTATTAATTCCGAAGTTTGTCTTTGAAATTTGGATAAATCTCTCTTACTTCAAAATTATAAACATTCGGAAGAGGGGCAAGATAACTGATTGGAGCCAGCTTTTGACAGAAGCTCCCATCCAGAGGGAAGGAAAATGACCAGAAACTGTCCAATAAAGCTGAAGACTAGGAGCTGAGCTGAGAGAGAAGATAGATAATTGCACATCACCTCTGCCAAGGCAAGCTGCAACTCCAAAAAAGAAATTTTCAAGTATAAAACTCATCTCCTCAAAACAGTGTCTGTCCCCTCCCCCATACAGTTGTTTTTATTTTGTTTTGTTTTGTTTTGTTTTTGCTCACTGTAGGTTTTCTACAGGCGAGTGGTGAATAGAGACCTCTTGTCTCGCCCCATAGGAGAGAGTTGCAGGAAGTGGGGAATACTTCTCCAGAGGGACTCTGCTGTGACCCTAAGCACTCTCTTGCCAGTCATGAAAGTTTAACTAACATTTTCCCTGTCATTTGGAAATTCCATCCACCCTTCCCGTCTTGCCTGATGGTCCAGAAGCCTAACCCCTGCTGAGACTGGAATGTCTACAGTTCATTACCAGATCCAGGCACTGCAAGGACCATTGGTAGGAAAGCTACACTGTAAAACTGAGCCCAGCAATAGTGCAGAAAAAGGGGGGGGAGGATGACAGGTTTGGATTTACAAAAGTGAAAACCAGCTGTAGGAGGAGGCTTGTGAGACATATACCCTGCCCTGCCAGAGCCTCTTGCTTCAAGCTCCAAAGCTGTCAAATGCCCTGACCTGCTAGAGCTGTGCACTGCATGCCCCACCCTTCCCAAGCCACCTTGCACCCTGCCCTGCCAAAGCCACATGCCCATGCCCCTGCCAGCCAGGAGCTAGGCACATGCTCTGCCATGCCATAGCCATGTGCCTTGTGCCTCCATGCCAGAGCCTTGCCAGAGCTGCCAGGCATCCCACCATGCCAGAACCACACACTGCGTGTCCCTCCCTGCTGCTGGAGCCACATGCCCCACACTACCAGAGCCTCCAATACAGCCATTTCCTGTCCGTGGGAGCCCCCTGGGAGCTGCTCAGGGGCAACTCCCACAAAGATTCAGCAACAGGAGGGTAATCCTGCCAGGTTCTAAACTTGAGGAGACACCTCTCCAACTCTGAGAATGCCAGGGGAAGCCAGACGATGCCCTATAAGGATACTAGTGCTTCAGAGAAACAGTGGTAAAGGCACAGTGGCTGAGGCATAAGATTATTTACTGACTTTTTATCCTCAGGTTAGGAATGAGCGCAGGTGGAACACTCCTCAGGTGCCATTGAGTACCAGAGACAAGCCGGCCTCCGCTCCCCCAGCCACCTGGTGGCAGAGGGCAGTGGTTGTGCCAAGAGGGCTCTGACTTTCCTTTGACTCTGGCAGGTGTAAAGCCCTGGCACATCTCCTTATTGGAGGGAACAGGACCACAACCCTGGGGGGTTACCAGTGACTGGGTATGGAATAGGTGCAGATGGGGAAAGAGATACGAGCCCCCTGATTCACCTTTGCTACTGGGCGGGCCTTTCTGACCCCACAGAGCACTGGAGCAAGCCACATTTTAGCAGCCAGTAGACCTCTGCTCTCTAGTTGTTGGAGAACTTTTGAACTCTCCCACTTGATAGTTGGTATGGAGTGGGTCAATTGGTTTGGAACTCCTAAGTTGGGGCAGTCACCTAAAGACTCTCTTGGGTGGTACCCTGTTTGAGCGTAATGGAATCGGTTGATGTACCTCTTCTAGTTATTGCCCATGGGTAATGGAAAATGAGGTGACTTAGTTGCTTGTATTTCTCCACAACTGAGATTTCAACACAGAGTCACTGATCCACTAGGATCAGACATCAGCTAAATAAAAGACAGAGCCACCTAACCCCACCATGCCAAGCAGATCCCCAGAGCTTCATACTATAATACTGTATGGGTCCTGTGAAAAACTGTAGGTGAAAAATCTACAGGCACCAGTCTCAGATCCTTGGAAAAGGGCTGGTTAACCACAACTCCATGAACCCCCAACCCAATTTCACCTTACCTGCCCATACAACTAAATGGTGAAAAGTAATCATGGGGCAGAATCAATGGAAAAAAATATGGCAACATGAATAATCAGAGTAGATCAACTACCCAAAGGAATGTCAAAAGACACACCAGATCATCCCATTCATAAACAAATAGGTGAGATGTCAGAAATTGAGTTCAGAATTTAGATGGCAAATAAGATCAACAGAATGGAGGTAAAGATGGAATTAGAATTTCAAGGAATAATTCAATAGTTCTCTCAGGAATTCAATGAATTCAAAGACAAAATCACCAAATATTTTGACACATTGAGGCAAGAACTTGCAGCCCTCAAAGATCTGAGAAATACAGTATAATCCCTCAGTAACAGAATGAAGCAGGCAGAAGAAAGGATCTCGAACACTGAAGACTACGCTTTTGAACACTCTCAAATACTCAAAGACTAGGGGAAGTGGAGACCAAAAATGGACCATTTCCTGAAAGAATTGTGGAACCACTCTAAAAAGAGTAAACATTCACCTTATAGTAATCCCTGAAGGACAAGAGGTTGTTTCAAAAGACCCAAATTCTCCACTCCAAGAGATAATTGAGGAGAACTTCCTGAACCTGGCAGGAGATTCTGAAATCCAGATAGCAGACAGTTTCATAAACCCAGCACAACTCAATCCAAATAAAATATCTCCTAGACACATTATAATTAACTTAACCTAAGTTAATATGAGGGAGAAAATTCTACAAGCAGCCATAAGTAAGAAAACCAAAACCTACAAGGGGAAGCATATTAGAATGACTGCAAATCTCTGCTGAAACCTTTCAAGCTAGAATAGGGTGGTCATTGAACTTTAATCCCTTAAAACAAAATAACTTTCAACCCAGGATCCTGTATCCAGGGTTGGAGAAATTCATTTCTGATGGAAAAATTAAATATTAGAATGAGGTTCACATGTTGAAGAAATTTATCATAACTAAACAAGCTCTCCAGGATATTCTCAGACCCATCCTGTACAATAAAAAGCACAATTCTCTGCCACCAAAGTAAAGTCAGAAACTTTTGATCAAACTCCAACTTCCACAGTTGTGAAAATGTCCATTGGACTTCTGAAAAATTCAATACCCAAAATACTACCAGGATTACTAGTACTCTCAATTAATGTGAATGGTTTAAATTGTCCACTAAAGAGACACAGGTTGGCTGACTGGATACAAAAACTCAAGCCAGATATCTTCTGCATACAAGAACCTCATCTTACTTTAAGAGATAAATATAGACTCAGGGTGAAGTAATGGTCATGTATTATTCAGGCAAATGAAATCAGAAAAAAATCAGCTGTTGCAATTTTATTCTCAGACACAATAGGCTTTAAGCCAACAAAAGTAAGGAAAGATAAGGACGGTCACTTAATTGTTTGATAAGGGAAACACTCAACATAATGAAATTTCAATTAATATTTATTCACTCAACCAGAATGCACCTAAGTTTATAAGAGAGATTCCAACAGACATGAACAATGTGATTTCCTCCAGCATTATAAGAGTTAGACATTTTAATACCCATTTAGCAGTGTTGGATAGATCCTCCAATAAGAAACTAAGCAAAGAAATTTTAAACTTAACCATTCCATAATTGGATTTAACAGACATCTATAGAACATTTCATACTAACAAAACCGAATACACATTCTTCTCATCAGCCCATGGTTCATTCTCCTAAACTGATCACATCTTAAGTCACAAGTCTAACCTCAGCAAATTTAATAGAATAAAAAGTATTCCTTCTATTTTCTAGGATGATCATGAAATAAAATTTGAACTCAGTAGAACAAAAATCCACACACTCATACAAAAACATGGAAACTAAATAACCTCATGCTGAATGATAGCTGGATCATAGATGAGATTAAGAAGGAAATTACCAAATTTTGGGAACAAAACAAAAATGAACACACAAATTGCCAGAACCTGTGGGATACCACAAAGGCAGTCCTAAGAGGGAAATTTATAGCTTTGCAAGTCTTCCTCAAAAGAACGGAAAGAGAAGAAGTTAACAACTTAATGGGACATCTCAAGCCACTAGAAAAGAAAGATCATTCCAACCCCAAACCCAGCAGAAGAAAAGAAATAACTAAAATTAGAGCATAATTAAATGAAATTGAAAACAAAAGGATTATGCAACTGATCAATCAATGAAAAAATTGTTTTTTGAAAAGGTCAATAAAATAGAGAATTCTATGCCTAACCTAACCAGAAGTAGAAGGTTAAAACCCTTAAATTCATCAATCAGAAATAATAAAGGCCAAATAACAACAGACTCCTCAGAATTTCAAAAAGTCCTTAATGAATATTACAAAAAACTCTATTCTCAGAAGTATGAAAATCTGAAGGAAATAGACCAATACTTGGAAACAGACCACCTTCTAGAGAGCCAGAAAGAAGAGGAAAAGTTGAACAAGCCTATATGAAGTTCTGAAATAGCATCAACTATAATAAATCTCCCGAAAAAGAAAAGCTTGAGATCAGATGGCTTCACATCAGAATTCTACCAAATCTTTAAAGAGGAACTAGTACCTATATTTCTTAACCTTTTCCAAAACATAGAAAAAGAAGGAATATTCTCCAACACATTCTATGAAGCAAATATCACCTCAACCCCCAATCCAAAAAAAAGATCCAAGAAGAAAAGAAAATTATAGACCAATATCTCTAATGAATACTGATGCAAAAATATTCAATAATATCTTAGCAAACAGAATCCAGCACTACATCAAACAAATTATACATCACGACCAGGTGGGTTTCATCCCAGGATCCCAAGGATGATTCAATATACATAAATCTATAAATATAGTACATCACATAAACAAAATAAAAATCAAAGACCGTATGATTCTCTCAATTGATACAGAAAAAGCTTTTGATAATATCCAGCATCCTTTCTTGATCAGAATGCATAATAGGCATAGAAGGAACATTATTTAACCTCTTAGAGGTCATCTATGGCAAATCCACAGCTAATATCATATTTAATGGAGTAAAATTGAAATAATTTCCACTCATATCAGTAACCAGACAAGGTTGTCCATTGTCTCCACTGCTTTTAATCATTGTAGTGGTAGTCTTAGTCATCACAATCAGGCAAGAAAAGGCAATCAAGGTTATCCAAATAGTATCAGAGGATATTGAACTGTCACTCTTCGCAGATGATATGATTGTATATCTGGATAACCTCAGGGACTCAACTACAAAACTCCTAGAAGTGATTAAGGAATACAGCAACATATCAGGATACAAAATCAATACTCACAAATCTGTCACCTTTACATATACCAACAATAGTCAAGGGGAAAAAACAATCAAGGACTCTATTCTCTTTACAATAGTGCCAAAGAAGATGAAATATCTGGGAGTATACCAAAAAAGGATGTAAAAGATCTCTATGAAGAGAACTATGACACTCTGAGTAAAGAAATAGCTGAAGATGTTAACAAATGGAAAAATATACCATTCTCATGGCTCTTTATGTTAAAATGTCCATACTACCCAAAGCAATATACAGTTTTAATGCAACCCCAATTACAGCTCCACTGCCATACTTTAAAGATCTTGAAAAAATAATACTTCATTTTATATGGAATCAGAAAAAACATCGAATAGCCAAGACATTACTCAGATAAAAACAAAGCAGGAGGAATCACACTACAAGACCTTAGACTATACCATAAATCAATAGTGATCAAAACAACATGATACTAGCATAAAAACAAAGAGGTAGATGTATGTAACGAAATAGAGAACCAAGAGATAAACCCAGCTACTTATTGTTATTTGATCTTTGACAAGACAGTTAAAAACATTCAGTGAGGAAATGATTCCCTATTGAACAAATGGTGCTGGGTGAACTGACCAGTGACCTGTAGAATACTGAAACTGGACCCACTCCTTTCACCATTAACTAAGTTAGACTCTCACTGGATTAAAGATTTAAACTTAAGACATGAGCTATAAAAATACTAGAAGAAAGTATAGGGAAAATACTTAAAGAAATTGGCCTTGGAAAATATTTTATGAGGAGGACCCTCCGGGCAATTGAAGCAACACCAAAAATACACTACTGTGACCTGAACAAACCAAAAAGCTTTGGAAACAGCTAAGAATACAGGAAGTAAAGCAAGGAGACAGCCCTCATAATGGGAGAAGATGTTCACAGGTTATATCTCTGACAAATGTTTAATAACCAGAATCCACAGAGAACTCAAATGTATTAGCAAGAAAAGAACAAGTAAACCCATCTCAGGGTGGGCAAGGGACTTGAAGAGAAACTTCCCTGAAGAATACAGGGTCACGGCCTACAGACATATGAAAAAATGCTCATCATCCTTAATCATCAGAGAAATGTAAATCAAAACTACTTTGAGATATCATCTAACTCTAGTAGAGATTAGCCCACATCACAAAATCCCAAAACCAGAGATGTTGGCATGGATGTGGAGAAAAGTAAACACTTCTACACTGCTGGTAGGAATGCAAACTTATACGTTCCTTTTGGAAAGATGTTTGGAGAACACTTAGGTATCTAAAAATAAACCTGCGATTCTATCCTACAATTTCTCTACTAGGTATATATCCAGAAGACCAAAAATCACATTATAACAAAGATATTTGTACCAGATTGTTTACTGAAGCCTAATTCATAATTTCTAAGACATAGAAGAAGCCCAAGTGCCCATCAACCCATGAATGGATCAATAAACTGTGGTAAATGTACACCATGGAATATTATGCAGCCTTTAAAAAGATGGAAACTTTACCTCTTGCATGTTTACATGGGTGGAGTTGGAACATATTCTTCTTAGTAAAGTATCTCAAGAATGGAAGAAAACATATCCAACGTACTCAGCCTTACTATGAAACCAATTCATAGCTTTCACATGAAAGCTATAACCCAATTATAGCACAAGAATATGGGGAATGGGGAGAGGGTGAGGAGGTAGAAGATGGATGGAGGAGGATAATTGGTGGGACCACACCTACAGTTCATCCTGCAAAGGTACATGTGAAATTTACTAAATATAAAATATAAGTGTCTTAACACAATAACTAAGCAAATTCCATGAAGGCTATTTTAACCAGTTTGATGAAAATATTTCAAATTGTGTATAAAACCAATACATTTTACCTCATGATTGCATTGATATACACAGCTGTGATTTCATAGGAAAACAAAACAAAACAAAAAAGGAAATAGCTGAAGATGTTAACAAATGGAAAAATATACCATGCTCATGGCTGGGAGGAATCAACATTATTAAAATGTCTGTACTATCAAGGCAATCTACAGATTTAATGCAATCCCTATTAATTCATATCTGTCATACGTTAAAGATCTGGAAAAAAACTACTTTGTTTTATATGGAATCAGAAAAAAACTTCCAATATTCAAGACATTACTCACAAATAAAAATAAATCAGGAGGAATCACACTACCAGACTTCAGACTATACTATAAATCTACCGTGATCAAAACAGCATGATACTGGCACAATAATAGAGAGTTAGATGTTTGCAATAGAATTGAAAACCAACAGATGAACCCAGACACTTATCACCATTTGATCTTTGGTAAGCCTATAAAAAATACAAATTGGGTGCAAGATTCCCTATTTAACAAATGGTGCTGGGTGAATTTGCTGGTGAATTGTTGAAGACTGAAACTGGACCCACACCTTTTTCCTTTAACAAAAAATGACTCTCAGTGGTTAAATGACTTAAACTTAGACATTAGACTATAAAAATTCTTGTAGAGAGTGAATGGGAAACATTTGAAAAAATTGGCATGGGAGAATACTTTATGTGGAGGATCCCCCCTGCCAATTGAAGCAATATCAAAAATACATTAGTGGGATCTGGTCAAACTAAAAAGTGTCTGCACTGCCAAGAACATGGTAAGTAACGCAAATAGACAGCCCTCAGAATGGGAGAGGATTTTTGCAGGTTATATTTTCGACAATGGTCTAATAACCAGAATCCACAGAGAACTCAAACTTATTAATAAGAAACAAACAAGTGATCCCATTTCATTGCGCATAAAAGACATGAACAGAAATTTTTCTGATGAAGACAGGCACACGTTATACAGACACATGAAAAATGCTCATCATCTTTAATCATCATAGAAATGCAAATCAAAACCTGTTTGAGATATCATGTGACTCCAGTAAGAGTAGCCCACATCACAAAATCTCAAAACTACAGATGTTGGCATGGATGTGGAGAAAGGGGAAAACATCTGCACTGCTGGTGGGAATGCAAGCTAGTAGGTTCCTTTTGGAAAGAAGTTTGGAGAATAATCAGGGATTGAAATGTAGACTTGCCATTTGATCCTGCAATTCCTCTACTAGGTGTATATCCAAAAGACCAAACATCACTTGGCAACATAGATATTTGCACCAGATTGTTCATTGCAACTCAATTTATAATTGCCATAAGGAATAATCCCAAGTTCCCATTGACCCATGAATTTGTTAATAAATTATGATATATGTATACCATGGAATACTAGCAGCATTAAGAAAAGATGGAGACTTTACCTGTTTTATTTCTACATGGATGTGGCTGGAAAATATTCTTCTTTGTAAAGTATCTTAGGAATAAAAAAAAATCCAATGTACTCAGTACTACTATGAAGCAAATTTATAATCACTCACACTTTCATATGAAAGATGAATCTATGGTGGTATAAGTGAATCTTTCTAAAAGTAGAATGTGAACGTTTTAAAACAATAACTGAAAAAATGACATGAAGGCTGTGTTGACCAGTTTGATGGAAGTATTTCAGATTGCATGTGAAAACCCCACACTGTACCCCAGAAGTGCATTAATGTACATAGTTAACATTCAATAAAAAAAAAAGAAAGATGAATCACAAGTATAGCCCAGGATGAAGAAGAGAAAGGGAGAGGGATGGGAAGGAAGGTGGGTGGTTCAATAGAGGGACGGTTAATGGTGGGGCCACACCTATGGAGCATATTGCAGAGGTACAAGTCAAATCTATCAAGTATACAACACAAATGTCTTAACACTGTGATTAAGTAAATGAGGTGAAAGCTATGTTAATTAGAAGGAGGTAAACACTCCAATTTGTCCAAATAATCAACACATTGAATTCCACAAAGGCATAAGTGTATTCATGATCTATGTATATATAACTTAATAAAAAATTCATTTTCAATATTTAATAACTGAAGCTTATAAAAGGCGATCTGATTCTTCCAAAAAAAAAAATCCAAACAAATTATAAACATTCTCCTGTATTTTCTTTTTGCATTTCTGTGGACAATTTTTTACATTTAATCTTTAGTTAAATGGCACTTTTTAAAAAAGATTTAGCAGTGAGTTTTGTATTGAGTTTCAAATTTTTAAATTGTTCATCAGTTTTCTCAATATATAACTCCTTTGTTCACTAATTTGAAATACTACCTTTATCAAACATTAAATTTTGTTTTGTATAAATTTGTTTTTGAACTTTCTGATCTTTGCATTAATTAAATACAATCAATCTAAATAATGTTATTTCCAGATTAAATATATAATATTGTTGTTAGAAATTCAAGAAATCCAGGATAGCCATTTAAATCTTGCAAAAGAAAGCAAAATTGCAAAACTCACATTTTCCAATTTCAAAATTTGCTGCAAACCTATAGTAATCAACTCAGTGTGGTGTGGGTATAGGAATAGACAATAGAAAAAAATGATAGAATTTAGAGTTCACATTAAAACCATATATCTATGATCAAATAATTTTTGACAAATGATTCAAAATTATTTAATAGAAAAAAATAGTGTATTCTAGAAATGGTATTGAGGCAATTGAGTATCAACTTGCCAAACCACCAGGAAAGGGATCCCTGCTTCACACCGTACACAAACAACTCAAAATGGTCAAAGCTCTAAATGTAAAAGGTAAATTATAAAACTCTATGAATAAAATTTAGTTTATTTCCTTTTGGTTAGCAATATTCCTAAGTTTTACATTTTTTGAAAGCTACTTTGAAGGGAATTGTGTCTGTGATTAGCTTCTCCACTTGGCTGTTATTGGTGTATTGATTTGTGGACATTAATTAGATACCCTAACACATTACACTATTTCCTGATCACTAGGAGGTTGAGTCTCTGGGGTTTTCTAAGTGTAATATCATATCATCATCAAAGAGCAAGAGTTTGACCTCCTCTGCCCCCATCTGGATGCCCTTCATCTCCTTCTCTTGCCTAATTGCAACATCCAGCAAAGTGTTGAATAATAGCAGCAATACTGGACATTCTTGTCTTGTTCCATTTCTAAATGGAACAGTTTTAATCTATTCAGTATGATGATAACTGTGAGTTTGTCATAAATGGCTTCAATCAGCTTAAGAAATTTTCCATGTATGCCTATTTTATTAAGTGTACTTCTTATAAAAAGATGCTGTGTTCTGTGAAATGTTTTTTCCTCATCTTTTGAGAGGATCATATAGTGTTTCTTTTTGCTTCTATTGATATTGTGTCTTACATTTATAGATTGCTGTATGTTAAGCTTTGTATCCCTTGGGTGAAGCCTATGTGACCATGATGTATAAAGTGTAGCTGCAATCTATTTGCTAAGATATTGTTGAGAATCTCTGCATCAATATTCATTAGTGAAATATCTCTGTATTTCTTCTTTTTAGTTGGGTACTTTCCTTGTTTTAGAATCAAGTTGATGTTTGCTTCATAGAACGTGTATGGGAAGGACCTTTCCTTTTCAATGTTCTGGAATAGATTCTGCAGTATAGGTACAAGCTCATCTTTAAGGTGTGGTAGAATTCTGATGTGAAGCCATCTGGTCAAGGGCTTTTTATGACAGCTTTTTAAAAATTGTTTCTGCAGTCTCAGTGCTTGATCTTGGTCTGTTCAAGAGATCTATTTCTTCCTGATTAAGTCTAGGGAGGTGGTACAATTGTAGATATTGGCCCATTTTCTCCCCATTGTCAAATTTCTAATCATAGGGTATTTGGAATAGTCAGATATTATCTTTTATATCTCTGTGGTGTCAGTTGTTATATCCTCCTTTTCATTTCCAATGTAAGTTATGAAACATTTACTTTTCTATTTCTGTTTAATCTGGACAATGGTTTATGAAATTTATTTATCCTTTCAACCAACGTTTTTCATTAATTTTCTTAATGATTCCTTTATATTCAATTTCATTAATTTATGATTTGATTTTGGTGATCTCTTCTGCTAGGTTTAGAATTGGAATTTTTCTTCTTTTTCCATTCCTTTAAGGTAATTCATTATATTGTTGATGTGTTCTCTTCCTGTTTTTCAGATACACACATCTAATGTGATAAATTTCCCTCTTAGGACAGCTTTTGCAGTGTCTCCATGTTTTGGTAGCTTATGTCTTCGTTGTTGTTATGTTCAAGAAAGTTAACGATGATTTCTTCTTTGATCTATTCCTTGACTCAACTGTAATTCAGCCTAAAGATATTTTGCTTCCATGTCTATGTGTGGAATAAAAAGTTTTGTTGGAGTTGAGTTTCACCTTTCTTGCCTTGTGGTCTGAGAAGATACAAGGTATAATTACAATTATTTTGATTTTATTGAGTTTTTAATTGTGTCTAGGATATGATCTATTTTGGAAAATGTTCTATGAGCTGACAGGAAGAACGTGTATTTCCTAGCTTTGGGGTGATGTTTTCTGTATATGTCTATTAAGCACAATTGTTCCAAGGTCACATTTAAGTCCCTTGTATCTTTGTTTAGTTTCTCTTTAGAGGATCTCTACAACTGTATAAGAGGAGTGTTAAAGTCCCCTTCTATTATGATGTTATATGTATCATATTGCTCAGACCAATTAAGAACTATTTCATAAATCTGGGAGCATTTTAGTTGGGTCCATAAATGTTTAGAATTGAAATGTCCACTTGTATTGTTCCCTTGACAAATATACAGTATCCATCTTTGACTTTTTTTTACTATAGTTACTTTAAATCCATTTGTATCTGAAAATAAATTGAGACACCTCCTTCCTTCTGATTTCCATTTATTTGAAATGTTGTTTTCCAACCCTTTGCCCTGAGTCTTGCTTTGTCCTTTGAGGCTACGTGTGTTTCCTGGAGACAACATCTGGATGGCTTGTGTTTATTTATTCAATCTGACATCCTGTGACATGTCGGTGGTAAATACAAGCCATTAACATTTATTGAGAGAATTGAAGTGTGGTGGAGTTCTCCTCATCTTATTTTGTGAAAGCCTATTGCATAGTTTTGTCTTTTGTATCATTGTGGAAGCTAGATTTTGTCCTTTAGTTTCAAGGTCTTTCATTTGCTGGTGGTCAGTTATGATATTTCCTATGCAGAATAAATCTAAGTATATCCTCTAGATGTGGTCTTGTGGCAAACTTCCTCATGTTTGCATATCAGTAAAAGATTTGATTTCTCCATCAATTTCAAAGCTTAGCTTAATAGGATATAGAATTCCAGGGTAATAGTTGGTTTGTTTAAGTGGGTTCAATGCAGATAACCATTCTCTTCTGGCTTGAAAAGTTTCATTGGAGAAGTCTGCTGTTATTCTGATGGACTTCCCCCCAGTTGCTCAATTGGCACTTACTTCTGGGTGCTTACAGAATCTTCTCTTTCATCTTGACTCTGGAGAGGTTCATGACAATGTGTCTTGGAGAAGTTCTGTTTGAATTGAGATGACCAGGGCTTCATATCCCTCTGATGGGAGTGTTTTAGTATCTTTGGTGATACTTGGGAAATTTTCTTTTGTTATATCCTCTGGTAGGGCTTCCATTCCTTGGGGTTTTCTTTCCCTTCTGGGATACCCATAACTCATATGTTTGGACACTTTATGAAGTCCCATAATTATCTTGGTGAACATTGTTTTCTTTTTCTCTCTTTTTCTGACTCTTTAATTCCTGGTGTTAACTCAAGAACTTTATGCTCTATCTCTGGGATACTTTCTTCTTTATAGTTTAAGCTGCTATCAATATCTTCTACTGTATCTTTAAGTTCACTGATTGACTGCTTCAATTCCTTAAGCTCTGCTATATTCTTTCTATATTCTTCATATAGTTCACCTCTTACTTTATTCTGCTTTTGGATATCCTTTTGGTTATTTTCCACTTTCTCAGCAATTTCCATCATTTATTTTACCATTAATATTTTAAATTCACTTCATGACATTTCTAATATTTCTTCATAGGTAGAATCCTCTGCAGTAGCTACATCTTGATCGCTTAGGGGTGTTGCATTGTTCTTGTTTTTCATGCCAAGAGTTTCTATTGTTCCTTCCTCCTAAACATTTCTTTATTTTGTCTCTTAATTTTTTTATTAAATAATAGTTGTGTACACTAATACAATCTTGGGGTACAGTGTACTGTTTCTATATATAATTTGAAATATTTTCATCCAACTGGTTAACATAGCCTTCATGTCTTTTTATTAGTTATTGTGTTTAGACATTTATATTCTAAATTTGGAGAGATTCACATGTATCTTTATAGGATGAAGCATAGGCATGATCCCACCAATCACCCTCCCTCCATCTAACCTCCCACCTCCCCTCCACTCCCTCTCCCTTATTCCCATATTTCTGGGCTAAAATTGGGTTATAGCCTTCCTATGAAAGCTAGAAATTAGTTTCATAGTATGGCTGAGTACATTGGATATTTTTTCTTCCATTCTTGAGATACTTTGCTAAGAAGAATATTTTACAGGTCCATCCATGTAAACATGAAGGAGGTAAAGTCTCCATCTTTCTTTAGGCCTACATAATATTCCATATTGTATATATACCATAATTTATTGATCCATTCATGGATCGATGGGCATTTGGGTTTCTTCCATGACCTAGCAATTATGAATTGGGCTGCAATGAACATACTCATACAAATATCTTTATTGTAGTATGATTTTTGGTCCTCTGGATATATACCTAGTAGAGGAATTATAGGATCAAATGCAAGTCGATTTTTAGTTCTCTAAGTAGTCTCCAGATGTCTTTCCAAAAGGAACGTAATAGTTTGCAATCCCACCAGCAGTGTAGAAGTGTTCCCTTTTCTCCACAACTGTGCCAGCATCTGTGATTTGGGGATTTTGGGATAGGCTCTAATCTTTCTGGTGTTAGATGATAACTCAAAGTAGTTTTGATTTGCATTTCTCTGATTATGAAGGATGGAGAGCATTTTTTCATATATCTGTAGGCCATGCACCTGTCTTCTTCAGAGAAGTTTCTCTTCAATTCCCTTGCCCACCCTGAGATGGGATCATTTGGTCTTCTTTCTAATATTTTTGAGTTCTGTGTGGATTCTGGTTACTAAACCTTAGTCATAGACATAACCAGAAAATATTTTCTCCCATTCTGAGGGCTGTCTTCTTGATTTACTTACTGTGCTCTTGGATATGCAGAGGATTTAATTCAATGAGGTCTCAGTAGTGTATTTTTGATGTTACTTCAATTGCCCAGGGGGTCCTCTTCATAAAATATTTGCTTAGGCCAATTTCTTCAAGTGTTTTACTTATACTTTCTTTTATTATTTTTATAGTTTTGTGTCTTAAGTTTAAATATTTAATCCAGTGAGAGTCTATCATAGTTAGTGGTGAAAAGTGTGGATCCAATTTCAGTCTTCTGCAGGTTGCCAGCCCATTCGCTCAGCACCATTTGTTAAATAGGAAACCTTTTCCCCACTCAATGTTTTTAATAGGCTTGTCAAAGAGCATATGACAGTAAGTGGCTGGGTTCATCTCTTGGTTCTCTATTCTGTTCTATACATCTACCTCTCTGTTTTTGTGCTAATACAATGCTGTTTTGATCACTATGGATTTATAGCATAGTCCAAGGTCTGGTAGCGTGATTCCTCCTGCTTTGTTTTTGTTTATGAGTAATATCTTGGCTATTCGAGGTTTTTTTCTGATTCTATATAAAATGAGGTATTTTTTGAGCTCTTTAATGTATGACAATGGAATTTTAATAGGGATTGCATTAAAATTATATATTACTTTAGGTAGTATAGACATTTTAACAATGTTAATTTTTCCCAGCCATGAGCAAGGTATGTTTTCCCATTTGTTAGCATTTTCAGCTATTTCTTTTCTAAGAGTTTCATAATTCTCTTTATAGAGATCTTTCATGTCCTTCGTTAGGTATACTCCCAAATATTTATTCTTTTTTTGGCACTACTGTGAAAGGAATAGAGTTCTTGACTGTTTTTTCAGCTTGACTATTCTTGATATATACAAAGACTACTGACTTATGGGTGTTGATTTTGTAACCTGAGATGCTGCTGTATTTCTTGAGCACTACTAAGAGTTTTGTAGAAGAGTCCCTGGTGTTTTCCAGGTGTAGAATCATGTCATCTGCGAAGAGTAAGA